>AJFL01003613.1:0-40243 GCA_000467735.1 Rhytidhysteron rufulum CBS 306.38
ACATGAACACGTCGATGACGCATTGATCACAGTTTGGCGGTGATGCGTGAACACTAGATGATTGAAATTATGTCTGACCTCAGTCGGCATCCAACAGCAAGCAAACACCGGACATTTGGCCTTGGGAGCAAATATTCCAATTGACCTTCCGTGTCGAGACGGCTGTGACGAGTTTCATTTGATCGGTGAAGCCCGATTGTTTGACCTCCTGAGGGTTGCGTCAAGGCCGCATATGCATTCCTTCTTGCTCCTGAAAGCCGTACGCCCAAAATGCCGGTAGCGGTAATTCGGTAAGCGGCGGGATGGGTGAGCCTCAGCTTGGTGGAATTTTTTTTTCAGCCTCATTCCGTGTTGCTTAGTATAGAGAGTTACGTATGCGATGTAAGGTCACTGACGATATCGCACATTGCAGGGTAGGGTGATGTCGGCTATGCATAATGAAGAATGGGCATAGGATCACGGGGATGCAGTGGTGGCGAGAAGCCATTTTCCTATTTACTTTTTTTTTATCACATGCTTGGAGAAGATATGCGAGGCGGTTCTGTGGTTTCTCGCATTCCCTGGTTTTTGCTTGGTTTCTTTGCTTGGTGCATGAGTTAATTTCGACCGACGTGTTTTGGATGTGGTTGGCCTTTTGCCCAGAGAGCGGTTTACGACGATCGCTCTCGTAAAGGAAACCAGCCAAACCACTTCATATCAAGCAGTTCGCTTTGCATCCAATGCCCGCCGTTCCCCTTCCAATGCCACGCAAGACGTGATATTACCGACTTCCTGCACCCGGGCGTCCCAGGCCACAGCCGAAATGCACCTTGACCGAGCATGACCAAAGAGCTCTAAAACGATCCCGTTGCGCTGGAACCATGATTACTACCACCCACCTCGCTTGCCCCCTCCCTCTCCGGAGACTTTCAGCTGACGTGACGACGGCATAGGGAAGGGTAATGAAGAGAAAAGATGGCAGGCTGGGGAGAGGAGTGGCCTGGCATTGGCATGGAGGAGCATGGTAGAGAGCGATTTTGCCTCCAATGAACGGGTGCGGTGAGTGATGATATGCGGCCGAGGGTCCAAGCAGAGGGCTGGAGAGAGACATGGCCGCGAGCGCACCGGATGGCTGGGACAAACTTTATCGGGCTGCTCGCCTCGCCTGCACAGAAAGCCCGTGTCGTCGGCCGCCTGCTGGCTCCTGCCTGCCTGCCTGCCTGCCTGCCGGCCTTGCCTGTCTGCTTGCTTGTTTGCTTGCCAGGCCATGCCAGGCCATGCTGCTGACGGCCATGACGGGAATCCTAGCGGAGCAGGGCCCGGCTGGGGGAGAGCAGGAGGAGGAGGAAGCGGCTCCACGGTACGTATGGACATGTAATGTGCCTTTGTCGCTGGTTGTCGTCTGCTGTCTCGTCTGTCGTCTCTGTCGTCTGTCTTCCTGGCCATGGAGCGGGCCGAATTGCTTCGGCAACGCTGGGCTGGGAAATGGACGGCATAGGGAGGCGCTGCTTGCGGCATTCCACATTCCAGCGCTGCACTCAACAATGGCCCTCTCCATCCGCCATCCTGTCTTTGGTCCTTGGGCAGCGTGTCTGGGACGCTGCCAGCCGGACTGCACACTGGTCCAATGGGGCATTTTCATCGCCGTCGCCGTGGTCGTGTGTGTTTTGTCTCGTCGGCCCAGCACCGGCCACCGCGCCAGCTCCAACACGCCGGTTCGCAGGCATCGTCCAAGTTTGCCGCTCCTCTCGCCTCGCCCATCTCTCCAACAACAACCCACAACAACGTCGACACGGCCAACCGCCCGGTCCCCCTCGCCCTGGATGAACATCCTCCATCCTCATCCTTCATCCTTCGACGGGAAAAGCCGTCTACCGTCGTGGTCCTGAGCAGTCGACGGTTTCATGTCTCCTCCACCTGCCGTCTGGCCGCTCCACGTGGATCGACTGTTGATCTCCCTCTCTCGTTAACCCATGCGTTCAACCTTGAAGACCCTCCATGATGCCCGCCCACACGCTCTGTGCGAGTGTCATGCAGTTCAACTGCATTGGCCGTGCGAGACTGCACCCTGATTTCGGGGACCAAGCGTACAGACCTCAAGTCGGGGAGTAACGATGGAATCAACACGCCACTTCTCACACCGACAGATTGGACCCCTGGGCTTTGTGAAAGCGTTGTTTGACGAGATCGGCGGACTGGCTAAACGTCGCCCTCTCCGGTTGCGGACGCCGCGGTAGGAATTGGGTGCCAGATGGTTGGAACAGCGCCTGATTCATGGTTGTTGTTGATCATTACGACTCCCGTTCCTCTCCCTCCGACTCGCCTTGCTCTGGCTCAGGTCTCGACTTACACTCAGCTGACTCGAGTCGCATGGGAGGCTTTCCAATGCCATTTTCTTCTTCAGTGTTTCTCTTTCACCGTTGAGGTCGCCGGCCAAGACATTCAAGAGCACGGCTAGTCCTACCAAGCGGTTCAGAGGGTGTACATGGTTGCATTAAGCGGTAACAGTGCCTCAAGCGAATAGCGTTCCGCGGAACATCGCCATAAACAGCTTCGGACTTGATGCGTGCCGTATTTGGAACGACCGTCCTTTTCCTAGCTCAACGGTTATGGCTTGGTATGCCACAAGCAGTTCGGAGGAGTTCTCTATCGGTTCCCTGCCACGACCATATCCCCGGATCTAAAAATGAGGCGAAACGGGAGCAAAGACCCCCACGCGGATGCTCAAGGATGAGACATTGCCGTGAATGTGGGGAAATTACCGCTTCCAAGCTCATCTCCCTCATTTTATAATACCTCAAAGGATGCCCGGTAATAAGCATCTGGATCAAAGCCGGACACATCGAACCACTTCCAGCCAGGCATTACGGCAAGCGCTCCAAGAGGTCATACGAATTCATGTTGAAACACACTTCATCGACGATTACCATCGCAGGAAGTGGGGAAAACCTACCGAATTTTCACCCGCGAGATGGTCGGCTACCAGATACAGCCCATCGTCGGAATCCCTTGCCGAGATATCGATAATATTTCGTGATTAGACACCGTCGAGCTCCCCTCACTTCACTACTGGTAACTTGTCATACTCTAGGTATCTAACCTAGCCACGCCCAATTACTGACTCGATATATCCAATTACCCAACAGTAATTTGATTCAGCATAAATGTATGGCATTGGCTGCTGGTCGAGAATTTTATCCTGACATGAGCGAAATGGTACGTGCTTATTTCACAACTTTCCTTTTTCACATAGAATCCAATGATGAGCACGCTGGGGCCATAATACACTTACCTTTCACTTGTTATCCTAACAGCTTTGCTGTGAAGGTTACAAGTGGAAGGAAAGTCATGGTTTCAAAACCAGCAATATTACCATATATCTTCTCACCTTTCTGAAACCTACCATTCCTATTTCTTCTATCTTCAGCCGTCTCCTTATCTACTGTATCATTGAGGGGTACTGATAAATAGCTAGATGTTGGTCCCATGATACGACATGAGTCGTATTTCCCTCAATTTTGAGGAAAATTTGCAGCTACCGACTCATGTAAGGTTTTGAGACTCAATTGACTATTATGCGGAACCTCTCCTTCTCTCAATGACCCCAGGCCCCTGATAGCGCAGATCGTATACTCCAAAGGCCTCATATGTATCCATCACAACGATCATCTAAATATTTCCCAATTCTAACTCAACTCGACTCAAAAAACTACACATGCACATGTCAGTCTTTCATCCCTGGCATTCTTACGCATCCAAGACGCGTACAAGCAAAATTTTTCGTTCCAAAGCGGGTATTTCACCGAGGACGGAATTCCGTATTTACTACCTCAGCCCGTTTTCAATCACCCTGAATACCCTAGCCCAAGCCACAATATCCGGGGAGGGCGGTCAACCCCTAGAATCGTAGTAAGCATTATGAAGCGTGCTTTTACCAGGCGAATTCCACCAGAAGGGAAAAGGACAAAAAATCAAACAGTCAAACCGTATCCTTACTAAGTTTTTCTCTCAATGATACTTAACTAATACTCAGCTCAAGACTATGAACTTTCCACCGCCCCTCAAAACCAGTCCAATCAGCTATAACTATTACATATCCCGAAATGCTTAGACCTACCTCACGATCAACCACACTCAATGAAAAATAATGTCAGTCCTTATAATCTCCTCGTCAAACAGTGGTTCAAAAACGAGCAAACAAACAAGGGAACAACCTTCTCTCCTGAATACTCGTATTCATACACATCCAGATAGGAATCATTCAACTAGACCGACTCTGGCAATATATCCCACTAACCTCTACATAAAATTAAACTTACTTCCGAGATCCGTTCCCACCCTCCTTAAACTCTGATGTCTATCTACCCTACTGCCTTTCTTTTGGCTCGAAATAACTTGTTCTTCATGGAAAAGGGGAAGGGTTCGTCCTTTTTCCCTTAAGAAGAAAGCGAGGGGGGAGAGGGAAAGAAAAAGAAGAGGAGGAGGATTAATGCCTAGACCCCTAGGTTCTCCTCCTTTTTCATTCACGTGCCATGTCTAGTGCTTATGTTTTCCCCTTGTTTTCTGAAGACGATGTGTTATTGACTATAAAATATTTTTACGTCGATTATGAGTAGGTTTTACCGTGATTCGTTTAGTTTCATTTATTTGAGAAGCGAGAAAAGAAAAGTCATGTTGGCATTCGGGGTTATCACATTTTTGGCTCTCTTGCTTTGAAAACCAAAGGCTTTTATAGAAAATATCAGATTTGGATATCAAACTATGGATGAAGCAAATTCCAACCTCCCATCCAATTCATTGTTTTCCGGGTCTGTCCATCTCATTACAACAACTGATTCCAAACTCAAGAATCTCTTTGCTTTTTCACCTCACCCATCAGTAAATGAACATAACCCCCATCCTCTCAAACCTCAACCAATCAACCCTACTACGTCTTCGGCACCGTAACATCCTCCCTCCCCTTCTCAGTCGTAGGCGTGCTAGACCCCTCACTCTCCACAACCCTCCCATGCGTCTTCGGCCTCCCCCTCCCCGTAATATCCCTAAAGATACTCTTAAAAGTATTAGAGCTAGTCTTCCGTCCCTCCCAAAGCGGATACAACCCAACGCAAAAGGCCGAACAGAACATCCATAGAATGCCTACCACAACCCAACCGGTGAAGAACTTCTTGCTGAATACGTAGCCGGATCCGTACATGGGCATGGGCCAGAGAACTAGGAAGGCTAGGGTCATGAAGACCGTCATCCATCGGGCGATACGTGATGCACGGTAGAGTTTTGATTGCTCTTCTTCGTCGTCGTCGGCGGTTTGGTGGTGTTCGCCTGGTACGAGTTCGAGATCTACGTGGGCGGCGGCGGCGAGGTCGTGGTCGTCGCCTTTACGGATTTGTTTCATGGAGACCCAGTCGTAGTTTTGGGGGCCGAAGGCGTAGGTGAGGACCGGGATGAAGATGATCGGGGAAAGGAGCGCCACTACGTTTCCAGCCAACATGGGGTTGTTGGCACCGGTGGTGTCGACGGTGAGTTCGCCGCTTTCCTTCTTCGCAGTCACGAGCCAGGCAATGAGACTGCAGGCAAAGCCTAGAGGGGGTGTAAGGGTGGCAGCCCACCAGTTTTGCTTGCTCCACATAAGAGTTAGGGTCGCGGGGAGGACAGCGCTGGAGATGATGACACCCATGAGAAGGTAAAGGTAACCCATTGAGATTCCGATGTAGTAGAGACCTGTGGACCACGCTGCCATTGCAAGTGCGAAGCCCACAACCATCACGTGCGACATGTAGATTAGCTGCTTACCCGTGGCACGGGGGTTGAAGTAGGTTTGGTAGAAATCGTATGTGAAGATGGAAGAGACGGCGATGAGTTCAGCGGACATGGCAGACGTGACGGCCATGAAGACGAGGAGAAGGGTTCCTGCTGCTCCACCTTTTCCTAGGAGGGCTACGGCTGCGTTGGGGAGGACAAGTCCAGCAGAGACGTCGGCGTCTGGCATTCGGTTTGGGTAGGTTGGGAAGACGGGGTTGTTTTCTAAGGCGAGGGCTGAGAGACCCATGGTGGTGGCTGCGAGCCAGGGGATGGCGAACCAGCTCAATCCGCCCATGATGTAGCCGGGAAGAGCATCAACTGGTGAGGCAGCTACATTAAGAAGTCAATATGAGCTCATTTTATAGATGGTGTGATTGATTTTTCTGTCACTTACCAATAGCCTTGTTGTAGTAACCATTGTCACCTACGCATAAGAGGTTAGTTCCGCAACATATTAAAAGAAAGAAGAATAGTAGAATACATACAGAACACAGTTCCGAAATTACCAACGATGTTAATGACAAAGAAGATAGCACCCTCCTTAGACCTCATTGTGAGGTAGCTACCTTCCGCATTACCCTCAACTGGATGGGTCTTTGCAGCTTGTTGGAGGAGATCAAAAACTTTCCCGGGGCTTCCAAGGTGCTCATTAGTAGCATAAGCGGTGAATGCAAAAGTGAGTAGGATAACGAGAATGACCACGGTGTGAGCATAATCGGTCAAGAAGGTTGCTTTGATACCACCGAACATGGTATAAAGAACGACACCAATTGGCAGGAGGAAACAAGCTGCTGCTGTTGGAACTCCGGTAAGCTATGTATTATTAGTATTCTTCAATCTAAAATTCACAGAAGCGGAAATCTTACGGATGTAACGACAGCAGAACCACCCGTCAGCAACATTGACGTAACAAGAATGTTGGTGAAGAGGCCAAAGATCATGAAGACAATATGCGTAACTGCGCCATAGCGAGCTCGGATGACTTCCAGGAACGTGTGGGCGTTCGGCGCTCGTCGTTTCAATTCAATAGCGATTGTGGCGAAGAGGATAATTTGCACCGTAGCACCAGATGCATACCAAAATGGTCCTGATACACCATACCGATAGGCCACTCCAGATGATTGTAGAAGGGTGGCTGCCCAAGTCCAGGATGAAACCACAGCTGAGGCGACAAGACCGGATTTCACTGTTCGTCCGGCGGTACTGAACATCTCGGATGTTTGGAGCTCATAGTTGTATCTAGTAAGTGTTAGTATCTACTTCTTTTTGTACATGATGTCCGAATCAAGTTATGAGTGATGTGTAAGCATGGGATGTAGAAGCTGATACACTGATTAGGTAATACAAAGTTTCATGTGAAAGGTGGATGTATATTTTGATAGCTTCATGCCAAATTGCAGAATTCGAAATGAGAATTGGATGAATGCCAAAGACATCTATGTCGATACGTCCTCCATATACTCATCGATAAGGGGAGAATCGAGCTCAAACGAGAAGCATTCAAACATACCTCTTAAGCACAAAGGTCGTCAAGATCATACCAAAGCTACGCTCAAATCAGCTTAGTTCTCATCTGGAGATATATGATTAACTTACGCAAAAGCGAAACCCAACCCAATAACAATGCCATATCCGACACTCTGCCCAAGGGGGGGTGTCGACATGATTGCTGAAAGCCGGTTGTGAAGAAAAGAAGAGTACCAAACCCAAGGCCAACGATGACCTGGAAAGCTCACGCAGCTGATTGCAGTTCCAGTTGCACAGGGCGATCTCCCCCTATATAAATAAGCAAAGAAGAGACCAAGATCTGGCGTGCAGTTGCTAAATCACTCGCACAAGCAGCGCTAGCAGGATGGGCAAGACAAAAAAGTGTGACAGCGGGAAACTGGGCTGCAGGAAAAGGCAACATGCTCGCTATAGGCAGCCGAGAGCGCACGGCGAGAAGCGACAACGGCCACCATGACTGAGGATGGATAGATGGATGGTTGTGTGGGTGAGATACTTGGGAAAGATGCTTGTCAATCGGTGCTGTGGCACCCTGGTTCAAACTGATAAGGAACCGATTGGGGACGCTGAAAGGCCAATTTATTCGATAACGAGGGGAGATTGAGATGGTTGTACGCCGGTCCTTGGTCAATTCCATTGCTAAATGCATGGTTGCTGAGATAATAATGCTGTCATCCATATCACAAGAATCTTCGCTTTGTAGGGATCGATTGCGTCGTTGAAGAAACGCGCGACCAGAGTTAAGAGCTTCGACGGCTGCAGAAGAACGACGACGTCCACGGTCCAGCCCATTCTGCCACGCGAGATGCATTCTCTGAAAAGCCTAAAAAAAAGATATTCAGCGTGGGCTCGACGTGAAGTCTGCAACAAAAGCAACGACGGACAAAGCGAATGGTGAAGCAAAAGGTGGGCGTAGTCATCACGTCGTCTCATCAAGCTCTCCAATCTAATCCCCAAATGGTCCGAGCTTAGATCCCCAGCATCAGTGACTGCTGATTGGTCGGCGCAACGGGCCTTATCTCTACCGTCCCCCCAACCTCGACTCCACACAACGATAATGCGGGATGGTGAATCCCATGAGTTTTTGCGCCCGTCCTGTCAAAGACGGTTATCTACGCCGGTCGTTTCTCTAGTTCCTTCCATTCGTGCGCCCTGCATGATAAAGCCACTTTCCAGTAGCTGAATCGTCAAATGCAAACAGAAGAAAGTTGAAAGCTTCCTGCTGTCTATGAGGATTGTACCTTGGCGGGTCGAAGGAGACCGGTCTTGGAAGGATTCTGAACTTAGTCGTGGCCGGCGGGCTTGAGATAAGCCTGATATTGGCCTGAGATAACGGCGCGGAGATGTGATGTTTGACTTTTTGCCAAAGTTACTTGATGGACAACACCCCGTTTCTGGGCTCGGAGACTGCCGTCACTGGTACTCAAGCTGCATGCATTTCTTAAGGCTTGTGGGGTAATTAGCTTTAAGGTACTGTATGGATAATTCTGGTATCTTGAATTTGCTATAATCAGTGCAGCAATTGGCTTTCACTGAAACCTATTCAGGTGATTCGATACGTTATCTAGAGGCCTAAGTTCTAAATTTTGCAATACCAAGAGAATAAAAAAGTAAAGAAGATCGTCTGAAGATATACATACATCGCAACTCTCTGATCTCGAAGCCAAGATCCACACTAACCAATCCTAGAAGCAGTTAACGACGAATGCATCTTCAGTCAAAGAGTAAACATGTGTTAAAGCCCGTCCAACCAATCATTATCCCCCTTTTCCCCTCACTGTACCTCCATATGCAACCCGTAAAGCCACCGCGCACAGTACCACACTATCCTGGTATATTGCGACCCCAGACCCACTCTAGACCACCCTGCCAGGTGGGACTGGCGATGAATGAACCATTCGGCCATACAGATGCCTATCTACAGTGCATGCAACGCGGTTCCCAGGCTGGACCCTTTTTTCCTGGACCAGGGAGTAGCATGGAGCAGCAGTGATCATCAGTCGGGATTGTTTTCTCCCTGGCATGTGGCTGCACATGTCCCAGATACCAGAATTGATGTGCATGACGATGCGAAGCCTCGTGGGGGATCAGTGTACGTACCCACAGATACCCGAACATGCGGGACTTAGTGACTCCGCGGGGGGTTAACATGGCTATGAACGGATTTCGAAGCTGGTAGTTCTTCGTTTAACATCAACCACATTGCTCCTAAAATCCATGAAGTCCAATCGCACTGATGTGCTGGTGAAATTTGTATATATTACACTCGGGGTAATCTAAATTTGAAAAACATATCAAAACGCCTCAAAATCTCGCTTTTCGATCACCATTCTCACGTAGTCGTGGAAGAGAATTGCTTTTGGTCCGTAATGATCAAACCAGCAATGCTAGCGCTCGTCAATGTAGAGATGATACCCGAGATAAGTGAACTCATGGCCAAACGGGATACGTCGCCACTTCTGCCAGGGCTAATCTGGGAAAGAACACCAATTTGGGTACCAAGCGAACCGATGTTTCCGAAACCGCATACGGCGTACGTGGCAATGAGACGAGATCGTGGAGAAAGGCCTGCATAGTCATCGCCCTGAAGTCGTGAGAAGGCAACGAATTCGTTCGCGATGACTTTGACGCCGATAAGTCTTCCAACAAGAAGGAGATCGTTTCCTTCCCGTGATACACCGAGCAAGAACGCAAGTGGATAGCAGATGTAACCTGAAGAGAGTTAGCAACCGAGAGTCTTTCGAGCCATTCTGGAGTCATAGCTTACCAAGGATCAACTCCAACGTCAAGTCATATTCACCCGTCAAATTGAGATAATGACCCCACCAGGTGAGCAAAGAATCGATGAGAGCCAGTAGTGCGATGATACAGAGAAGCGTGGCAACAATCATACCAGCAATCTTCAAACCGAGCCAGGCACCGTTGGCGAATGCGTGCAGGGAATTAACAGCGCGGTGTTCATCATCGTCGGGGACGACAACTCTTCCAGCAGTAAGAGTTTCTTCCTCTTCCGGATAACGGAGTTTACTAATTGCCAAGGATGCAGGAATGCTCATGACGCAAGAAGAGATCAATGCTTGAGGATTGATACCAAGTTTACTGGCATATCTGTTAGCGCCGCGTAATCTGAGTTAGTTATCCAGGAGACGCTTACATATAGCCCACGAGGACACTTCCCGCAATAGTAGCGAATCCAGAGGTCATGACTTGGTGAATCTCGGCCCGGGTAAGGTGCGGAACAAATGGCTTGATCAACATAGCCGATTCTCCTTGACCGATGAAAGGGGATGCGGATGCTACAACGGCCTCGGCTCCAGAGACGCGCATACTCCAGAAGAAGAATACGGCGAACTTGCCAATGAACCATTGGACAATACCCCAGTAATACAAAAGCTGGACGAAGGAAACGAAGAAAATGATGGGAGGAATCACACCAGTGAAGAACCAAGGCAAATTCGGCACAGTGTCATCGGTCAAGAAGGTCACGCCATCATTGGCGCTGTGAAGGAGCCCTGTGGCCAGTTCGGAGACGAACGTGAAAATGTCGTATCCAGCTTGAGTTCGAAGGACCTGACAAGGAGATGTGTTAGCGGAATTGGGACTCTATGCGTGGGGTTTGGAACTCGTACAAAGAGGGCGATGATAAATTGAACTAGCATTCCCACGATAACAGTGTGCCAAACAATCTTCTTCCTGTTTCTAGAGGTCAACCAGAACATGAAGATGAAGAAAGCAAGGCCAAACAGGCTGACTGCGCGGTTTGCGCGAGTATTGTCTTGACTTTCCTCGCTCACGAAAGCTCCGATAATGATAACAGCAATGGTCAGTGCAGCGCCAGCTGGAACTCTCATCTTTTCAGGGATCAAGGCGCCGAACCTGACCCCCGTGTTATTCCAGACAAAGTGCATTGGCTTCGTTACGATGGTGATTGGGGCGTAGAAAAAGAGAAGCCTCAACATGATGCACAGCCAAAGAAGGAAGGGGATGATCCAATTCATGTTGTGGCGATGGAGGACCAAACTGGCAATCCACCATCTAATTGAGGCGTGCATCAGCTTTGATCAAGAAGAACCTCGTCATACGAGGCTATCAGATAGTAGACCGTTGAAGATTTGCTCTTACCCGGTGAAGACCACACCAATCACGATATGCAAAACAATGATCTTGTATAGGCGATACAGCCTTACGAATTCCTTCTCGAACCTGCCAAAAAAGGTAGGGTTGTAAGGCGGGGGTTCTTCATTGTACTCTCCCTGGGATTGCGACGTCGTCTTGATCTCATAATCCTCCATGCCACCGTTTTTCTCCAAATCCTTCTCGGCATGTCCTCGTTGGCGCAAGGCATTGTCGGTGGTGGCATCAGCAGAGGGGATGGCATTGGGAATGATGCTCTTCTCGGCGGTAGTGCCTTCGGTATAGGCGATTTCGTCCTGGTGGCCCTTGTGCGCAGTATTGGAGTGATGGTGGTGCTCGTGATGATGCTCGTGAGCTATATCAAGGGCAGGGTCCGGGTTGGGAGCCACACCAGGCATTGGGGAAGCGTTGTGCTCGCGCGTGATGTCAGCCATGGTGAAGGAGGCACTTGGGCAGTTGCCGCACTGAGGAAGGAGGAGGGAGCTGCGCGCTGAACCGTTGTCGCGGAGGAGGCCAGGAAAGGTTTATAGATTTGGCCTTGTGGGCGCGCAACCAGGTTGGTGCAAAGGTACGACGTTAGCAACCGAGCTTGTACTCCATGGATAGGCCGTGGGAACCAGCAGGGCCTTGTCAACTGCCTGTCTGGGTTTAAGTTGAAGGCCCAGCTATCAAGAGCGATTGGTGAATGGTCGGTCATCTCCGCACAGCAGAGGATTCACCTGGTCAATCTGGCATTGCTACATCCCGACTCTGGCCACGCCGCAGAAAAAAAGTAGCAAAGCCGCTGGTGATTTGCAGCTGGCCCCGGCGACCTTATCAGTAAGATCAGCCTCCAGTGGCCTCCACAAACACCCGCCCTGGCGTGATTGCACCAACCACGACGCCGCCGTTGGCTATGCCTCCAGCCTAGCTGTGCTCTTGGTCTGATACTTGGTCTGATACCCGGCCATCGGTGGCGGCGAATCTGCGGGGACCTCGGCTGAGGCTCCGTCTTGGGCGAAGCGTGGCGTTCGAGAATGCTTCGTCTGCTTCGTCTGCTTCGTCTACGATCAAGCTCCAATCCACCCCGCCCACCAGTGCGTTCGAGTGCCTGCGTGTGCTACTGACGGCTTGCTGCCAAAACATTCTGGACGAGCAGTAAGGGTCTCGGAGCCTCGGAGAAATTCATCATGGCTTGGAGCATCGCGTGTCCCTCTCGCGAGTCGCAGCGAACGCAGAGAGGGTTGCGTTTGCGAGTCGGCCGTTCATCGCTCTGTTGACGTGAAGGATGGGAAGAAATTTTCTATCATGGCCTGTCATCATCCCAGAAGCCAAGGGCGAGGCATGCGGCGACGACGACGACGCTGCTCCAGCTCCAGCCTGAGATCTCGTCTCACCTCGGCCATGCCTATCTTCTGCCATTGCTGCTAGCCACCGGTTATCCTGGCCTGCGTGGCCGATCCTGGTCGGCACTCTGCATTCCACACGCGTACGACTATGGTGCACACGGAGTAGCTGCTACCGAGAAAGATATAAATTCAATATCAGAGCTGTCATATGTGGCTGAATCATGATCCGTTCGACACCAATCGCTATCTTGTCTAACACACCATTCTAGCCTTCTATAGCAGGTCGAGGTCGAAGGAACTCAATTGAGGTCCCGTGCCGTGGTACCAGAACAATCTGAGAATGCACTACCGTCGTAGCGGGGTATCTGCAAGGATCTTGTTATCTCTATTCAAAGCTCAAAGTGCACCCGTGCCGCTCATTTCAAAACAATCCATCCATATCTAAGATTAGGCGGTTTGGTGCCTATCAACCTGCTATTATTGTACAAAGTCCTCGCAATCTGCAGGATCAATAATTACTTGCCTTCATAACTTGTTGGCATCCTGCGACATTTCATCATTGGTTGATTTTGAATCTTGTTTACTGCGATCAGCCTAGCGAATCAGTAGATCGATGATCTCAAAAAGACGAGTTTATTGGTATGTAGTAGTATTGGCTAACTCTTTCAATGATGACTAAAAATCATCCCATGCCTTGGCTCTTCGCCAAAGAGAAAGTGTTCATAAAAGGGTATTCTGTACATGTCGAAGGCTTATGGATTGGGTTAGGAACCCTAAAGGTATATAAGAGGAAAATATGATGACCTCACGGAAACTTGTCACAGAGAAGGAGAGGTGCACACCTACGAACACCTGTCATGGCCCCAGAAACGCCGGTAGTAGAATTAGGATGTTCCAGACACCTATCCCGAAGAACTGCACTCCATTTCCAGGGCTCCAAGGATGTAGTAATTACAACGTCAACGATATGCCAATAAAACACTATAAGAACACTTTCTTGGCGTCTCGGGGGTGGCTTTCGCCAGGGCAATAGGGGCACTTGAAGCGTGAGCCCTTGCTAAGCTTATCGAGAGATTCCTGTGCAATAACGTGGCCACAGGGCATCATCATAGGTGGATTCTGATCGGTGCTTTGCTCCTTGGAGACTGGGCAGACGAAAATTGAATGGAACTGGTAGGTGGGCGGTAATGGTATCTCAACCTATGAAGAATTGTCAACGCTTAATGTAAGTGCATAGCAATGTACCTCGACTTACGGGTAGTTCATTCTGTGTAGTCCACTCTGTTCGTTTCTCTTTCATGATGTTCTGCAATTTTAGCAGAGTTGGTAACGCTATTGCTCCTGCTGTAGCAGCAATGTATAAGGGAGAATCAGCCGATAATCCTAACAACGAACAGAACTCTCGCGTGAAGGAAGACGCCACATCTTCCCAGGCTGACTCGTTATAGAAATATCGTCGATATGGAGAGTCTGCAATGTTCTGCCAGTATGCCATTGCTCCCATCAAATGCTGCACTTCCTTCTGGTATCGCGCTTGGAAAGGACCAAATTCGCTTCGGGCATATGCCCATGCGCGAAGAGGTCCCATGGTGGACAATGTCTCATTGCCATACGACTCGCCGCCGATGAAAAGACAAACAAACTGTAATCGGCAAAGCTCAAATTCTAGGTTACTCCCTCGAGTCTCTAGTATTGAGCTTCGTTCTCGCGCCCACGCAATGGCTGGTGCTAGGTTCCGCTGTTGACGGAGCTCATGGAGAATATGATACATCTCTGCAAATTGTTGTTGTAGTCTCTCCGAGTTAAACGTTCCTGTCGCAAGGTCCTTCTCCCATGTTTCATTGATATATGGATTTGGTGTGCCGGCGGTAGGTTGGGGGTGGGGTGGATGAGCGTTGGCTTCTTCGACGAAGGTTGAGGCAACAGAGAACTGGCCTTCGCGAAGTAAATGCATCGCTATCGCTCGATTTATCAAAGAAGGATGTGACGATAGAGCGTCATTTTCGGCGGTTGGGAGGGGTTTGTCTTTAAATTTCTGGAGATATGTTAGTTGTCACCGCCACCCTTAAATTCTCACACAGACGCGACGGAGCGTACCTTATCCAGAGCTTTGGAGTATTTCGTCAATCCTGAATATATCTTCTTTAGATCATCGTTCACCTTATCGAAGGATTGCTTCACCGGGTTTTGCAGCTTTGCGAGGGTTAACGGTACCGACGTTGTATCTAGACAAAGTAATCAGCTTTGAACAGGCGTCTCTGCGAAGATAAGTGCAAGTACCAGTTGCAAGTGTGCTCCTCGCATTAACCAATAAGTCAATCGTCTTCTGGATATCGTCGATGCTCTGTGCTAGGTTATTCTTCCCCTCCAGTTGTTCCACCTCTTCTAGTAGAGCATCCATGGCGCGGCCAAAGGAGGAGTGAGTGTTCCAGCGACAGCGAATTAGAATGAGACCGGACGTCTAGAAAGAGCAAGCGAAGAATAGATCTTGGAGTTGAAGCTTGGAGGGCAGATCGCAGGGAAGATTGCCATATCCGAGGACGCTGGAGGTGCGGTGGGTTGGAGCTCTCTGGTGATCGGAGCAGGGTTGCGGTGACGTGTGGGGACAAGGGCCGGCCGGCATCACTTCCGACCTTCATCCAAGGCCAACCTGCGCTCATGCTAACATTCTTTTGTCCCTTTCCCCCTGAGCAAACCAAGCGCGACCCCTCCGTGGTACGGATTTATGTATGTATGTACGATAGTTAGACGTGCATAGCTGAACATGCACCTGTTGACACTGCATTCACCCGCCGCTGTTCTTCTGACGCCAGCCCTCGTTTTCCTGGACTGCAGAGCCGGGCAACAAGTCCCCTCTGCGCCTCCGGGGCATACATGATGAAGAGCAGAACCAACCGGCCACTCCCACGCTCCTCTTCGCCCTCAAGCTATTCTTGATATCGTCCTCTTGCCGTGAAGCACGGCCCCGACCGCTCCCGATGGCGAATCCTTCCCGGAATACAGACACCGATGCAGACGGGCAGCAGCGCCTTACCCGACTTCAGACTGCACAGTCGGACCTCAAGGCCGAAGCTCCCAGCGCTGTCCAGCACACAGATTCCTCGGCCTCTGACCCAGGCTCTATGGACATGTCCGCGAACAAGTCCCCTGTCCAAGCCACCCATAAACGTTTCGTCTTTACCGATCCTGTTGCTTTCCGGTACTGTACCACTTATTCACAATTCTCTTGCAACTGAAACTGACCATCTGGACAGGTACCTGGAAGAAGACACCTCTACTACCGTCCTTGCTCGAAATTCCCGACTCCAAGGCTACGAATCATATTTGGTGGAACAATGGGCCTGCTCACGGACTCATCCTACGTTTATAATCACAAGCTACACTGGTGATCCCAAGGATTCCGTGGTTACGAATGTATTGAGCGTCCCGACGGACGAAACAACATGGTCTCCTCAATTGAGGATGTACTTCAAAGCCCTCAAGCAATATCACGCCCGAGAAAGAGAAACGCACTTAGGGACCTTGATGATCACGAACTTGAGCAGCTTCCCCTCTTCTCTTACTGTCATACCAGTTCCCGAGGGTAATGTCAAGAAACATCGAGAGTTGTTCTTTGTGAATGAAAATTTAAAGAGGTTAGGGTGTTCAGGTCGACTCGGAATCAAGCTAGCACCCCCGAGCAGTGCAGCTGAAGCCAAGTTCCACCAGCTTTACAGAACCAGCGACAAAATACCATTGAATAGCTCCGTGATAGAGCTTGTGAAACTATCTCAGGTGGCTCTTATGTTGTTTGGGAAGCTTGAACCTGAGTATGCGGACGGGCTGCTTTGCGACGTCACTGAAAAGGCGATCAATGACTGGTGGGCAGAATTCGGCACAGAATACTACAACGTCGAACCTCATGATGGCATTCTTGGCCCTACCACCGTTGCGGCCCTGCTGGGGATGTTGATGGGAGCGCGGAATCGTTTGAGCGCATGCAATGCGCCTGTGGGTAAAGATGTGTTTGATGCTGAGACCACAAAACGTGGAATTGCTTATTTTCAAAAGAGTCAGCGGTTACCAAAGACACGGCGCCTTGATCGACGGACGCTTGAACAATTGCGAAGAGCGACGGTCAAAGCAGAGAGAGGGGAAGATTGGGCAATACCTCGTGCCGTTAAGTCCACCGTGGCTGAGTTGGGTGGTAAGGGAGGTGAAATGGTCATGGGCATGGTTGGTGGACGTGAGAAAGCTGGCATTGCAGAGATTGAGACGGTTGATATTGAGCGCTTCGCAGATCTTGTGCAGGGCGAACGATCAAAATGGTTGTGGCACGGCAAACCACGCAAAACCGGAACAATGGACATGTTTAGTCGTTTGCCCGAAGATGAGGGTGGATTGGTCTTTCATACAGATGAGCAAGGCAATTACACTTGGTCAGGAAGGAAGAGAGAATCCGTCGACGAACCTAATCTTCGACGACGCGAGACAAAGAAAGACGAGCCCAAACGGAAATCTGATCAGCAAACTGCCTTCGATGATATCGAAAAAGATCCATTCTCAAAACGCAATGCTCTACGTAAAGCGACCGACAGACTCGAATCGCGAAAGGGTTTCAGTCGCATCAAGGATGTCGTTGGAAGGAGGAGTCACCAACAGAAATCATCCAGAGACGAAGTCCGACGCCATCTACGTCACTCCAAATCCGATATTAGCAGTACTAACGAACAAGGCGTAATCGAAACACTGGATAGTTCCATTAAAACAGGAAGTCATTCTACTACACGCGATGCTGACGGCCACGCAACTTCTAGTACTTCACAAAAACCACCCACCAGTGCCGAATTCACACGGATTTTGACAGAGACACCACGCGAGTCAGAAAGTACATTAGTACCCGAAAAGCAGGGTGTGCCACATGTCGACGAGCCTCCTGAATTAGGCGGGGCTTTGAAGTCTGAAGGGGATGAACTTTCTCAAGTACCAACTACGGGTAACTCAATTGCTGGGTCAATATACAAGGGGAAAGACCTAGCGGCGATGTTTCCCACCGATGAATTTGAAGAAATCGGTATTCTACTTCGCAGAACTCAAAGCACCGAAGAACTTGCATCATACCATATGAATACAAGAAACGACAATTGGTGGCCACGACATCTGTCCTTTAGCGTCGCCGAAGAAAGCATTTTTACCTGGCCAGGAATCGCGACCGATATGGAAGAACACCCAGACTGGGTAACTTCTCCCAAGGCCGAAATGGACAGACAAAAGTTTCTTGCCGAAGACGCAAAGTATATGCGTGAGAAACTAGCGTTGCTCAATAGTGTGGATGGTGACTGGGTCGAAGAAAAGATATGTAACGTGCAGAAACTGAACGAGATGGCGGACCGAGACATACAAACTCTAGAAGAGGAGATGTATTTCCCACGCCTTGATGAATATCGGGCCCTTCAAGAAGAATCCCAGGAAGTCTTCGCCCGGGAACGAGCACAATTGCAGGATTCCGCCAGAGAGCTCGATACCCTAGGTGCGAAGTTAGAATACGAGATAAATACATTGAAGAACCGCGTAGAAGACGTTGAAGACGCTATATCAGAATTCGAGAAACAGGTCGTTTGGGTTGAAGAGCGAGTCGAAGAGCTCGAAGATACGGCTAGACAGAAGGAAGGGTGGTTTCATTGGATCTTGCGTATTACCACTGGGATTGGTACAGTACCTACTCCTGTTACTACTGGATAGACGTCGATATATTAACGTTATTTTTGTTTTGATGATTCTTTAGCAGCGAGTTTGATACCACTTGCTATCATTATACTTTTAGCGGTTTTTAGGTTATACTTCTGTAAATATGTTTGTGATTTTTATATCAATACACAGCGGAAATTCACCTTCTCTTAAAGAATGCAGTAAATACCAATCCATCGAGATATCATTTCAAGGTCAACTACATATCCAGCTAAACCACAATTCAAAGTAAGAAGAAAACTTAAACACTATCACTTAGAATAGAAGCCTTAACACAACTCCCTCTCATCATCCATCCTTTAACCTCAAAAAAAAAAAAAAAAGAAATAGACTCCAACCCCCAGCCCACCAATCCACGAACTCCATCACCCAATCCCAAACGAAACAAAGCCAAACCCATAGAACCAGCTACGAATCCGGCAAAGGCCACGACCGCACCGAAGGCGTCCTCTCCTTCTCCTTCTCCACCACCACCTCTTTATTTTCCTTTTTAACTGCACCAGCAGGCCCCTGACTATTCTCCTCTTTCCCTCCTTCCCCGCTCAATTTCGACCCCACAGGAACACGCATACCCACTTTCATAACACCGCCCAAACTACCACTTGACCCGCTCCTCTTCGCCATAGTCAAATCCCCATTCCCACTTGCCCCATTCCCAACAACCCCAACCTTCGACTTAACAATCTCAACCCTCTCCACATCCATAATCTCAAACGTACCCATCCTAGGCGAATACACTGTTCTCCCCGTGCCAGTGACAGTACCGGTTCCAATGGTACTCCCCCCATCTCCATCCCTCTCTCCGCCATCTTGGATACTACTAGCATCTAAATACGCTTTGTTTCGTCGGCGACGGTAGAGGTAGAAGCCGGCTAGGGAGCTAATAGAGAGGATCCCGAATGTGAGGCCGATGCCCATGGCAGCTTTTTGGTTTGTGCTCATGGGGGGGTTGGGGGATGTGGAGGTGGGGGCGAAGGGGAGGAGGGGGGTTGTTGGTGTGTTTGGGGTTGGATTTGCGGAGATGGGGTCTTGGGGTGTGGATGGGGGTGCGTCTGTTGAGGAAGCTTCGGGTGGGTTGGTGGATTCGATGGGGGTTGAGGCTGATGTGATGGGCAGGGGGTCTGCGGTTGAGGCTGGAGGGAGTGGGATGATAGGTGTGCTTGGAAGTGCGCTGTCGATGGCGGTTGAGGAGGCAGAAACCGCGGCTAGTGGATCACTGAGGAAGATTGGTTGGAGAGGTGGTGGTGGAAGAGCTGAAGAAGTGAGAACGGCTCCAGGAGCTGGAGATACGAGTGCAGTGTCGATGGCTGAGGTGGTGATTGCTGCTGGAGGAGATATCTCAGTAGACGATGGTGCTACCAGCGTGAGTGAATCGATCGAGGCAGTCGTAGCAGCAGCCGGGTCCGGAGGTACGCTTGACTCTGACGCTATGGTCGAAGCAGCTGCGGCGTCTGAAGAGGGCACTTCCTCTGAAGCGGCACTACCATCATTCGTCCCGCTTTGAGCATCTGGAGGGCCACCTTTTGGTCGATCTCTCGAGCCATCGAAGTCAGGTCTGGAGTTCTGTAGGTCACCATTAGCAAAATCCCCATATCTAGACTACTGCTTCTCCATCTTCTAGGTTTCTGGAAGGTAAACTTACATCACCAAACCGATTCCCATCTTTCCCAGGCCGAAACCTCCCAGGACCACGATGCCTCCCAGGCCCACGATCACCGCCACGACCACGCCCACCATCGCGCCCACCATCCCGATCCAGCCCCTTCCCAGGAAACCCATCAGGACCAGGACCAGGTGGAAACTGCGCCATCACGAGAGTAGAAACCCAAAACAAGATCCAGCACAGCCGGACGATAGAAACAGCGTTGCGATACATAGTTAAAGAGCGTGATTAACAAAAAAAGCCCAATCCCATCAAGCCAAAAGTTGAAAATAGCTGAACACCACAGAACAAGCAATCACCAAGAGAAGAAGAAAAGGAAGGAAATTAACAATAGCCTCTTCAACGGAAGCACCAACCCTCCGAAATCCGCAACGACATCATCACCACCACCACACGCCTGATTGGATAAATCCCTCTCCTAAGCATCTAAAACCAACACCGCATCAAATCCAAACAACGTGCATGACATCCGAAATCTTCCAGAATTCGTTAGCCAATGAAGGAGGGCGTTGTTCCTAGGTCTCCGATTGAGCCATGTTCTCGAAAGACGCAATGCAGCATCCCTTGAGAAATGAGTGGGTCTGATCGGAGTCCTGGATTAATGGATACAAGGCTGCAGGTTGTATCCAGGACTCTGTTTGGCTGTCAGGGTTAAAGCATGTAAGGTCTTGTTCGCGCCCCCCCTCCCCCCTTGCATTGAGAGATCGTGTTCCAGAAACGGTTTTGCCGAAATATCGCGACATCTGTTTCTTTTGCCTGAACGATTGGTGATGCGGGTGATCCTGGTCGGTTGTAACGAATGAAAGGGGGGAGACACAAATATAGTAGAATCTCAGATGGATGGGTTTTATTGATAGAATTGATAGAATAACAAAATTGTTGACAATAGATTGAGCGCACAGTAAGAAACAGATGTGAATTACCGGCACCTACTTGATCAGAGATTGAAAGTACCCCTCCAAAGAGCTTCCAAGGAGTTTCTTTAACATCCGTATCTCAATGCACCCGGATATGCTAATAGATGTAGCATATCCTACACAGAAGGCCGTGGAAGGCTAATATGGATTGAACTTCCAATCCTCGGGACTAAAGAAGACTTCAAAGTCAACGCCTCCAAAGACACCAACTGCAGCAAACAAATCACAGTCTCCTCGCAGCCCAATGGTACCACCTTCGCTTCTCTGATCCAATTCTTCATTGCCATCCCAACTACCTTCTTTCTGTCCATTTCGTGTAAAGAACACAGAGATATCAAGACCTTTCCCTTGCTGCGTCTGCTCATAGGATGGAGGGCTTCGTGGTGGTGCAAAGGTAATGCCAATTCCAACGGTATCACCGGGCACGAATGCGTACGTGAAATCGCTGCCTCCCCAAGTGTCGTTCACATACTTTCGTCCATCATCACCGTGCACACCAAGACTACCACGTTGCCATCCTGGAAGCCTGAAAGTAGGGTAAGGAGGTGCGACAAAGCCAATTGCAATACCCGCATCTGCTTCTTCAAATGAGGATTCTCCGCGGCCAACACCTATGACTTTTAATTCGAAGTAGATGGTCTTAGGTTGGTGCGTACGAAGTGGTGAGTCCCAAATCTCTGAGTAGAGAGGAAGTGCCGTGAGGAGACTTGAGTCTTTACATTTAGCATGAGTGCGACATTTCCAGTGGCCAGGTCGTCCTTGGGGAATCAAGTCCCCTGTATACTCTGGAGGTTTGAGCATTGCTAGTTGTCCTAATTGAATCGCTTGATGCTGTCCAGGAGTCAAGTTGTAGGGTCTCCAGAGTGGGTTAGCTTGGGTCCAGGTAAAAGCTCGATCTCCATCGTCCGTACTTGCATTGGCAGTAGGAGAGCTATCGTAGCCTATAGATGGAGGAGGTGGCAAAAGGGAGTTGTCAGGAATGACAGTCCAGTCATGATATGGTGGTGGCTCCCATGAGGGCGGGGGCTGTTGTGGAAAGTGCGACGGGGGCGGTCCTGGTGGTGGTGCGTAGGTCTCATTGGTAGCTACTTTGTGAGAAGGTCGAGGGCCAGGGGGAGGTTGATACTGTTCATCAGAGCTTGCTGCAGGGCGATGGCCTGGAGGAGGGCCCGGAGGAGCATAGGTTTCCGCCGAATGCTTTGAGTCCTGAGCATACCCTGGTGGCGGACCGGGCGGAGGGGTGTATTCCTCCGCCTTTTTCTTCTTGTCTTTGCGCCACGGTAAATGAGGCATGTTGATTGACGGTGTGATGTTGCTTTGATAGATTAGAGGGGGGTTCGAAAGGGTGAATACTGTTCTTTAGCAATTGATCAACCTTAATATTAGCAAACAATTCCAAATAGCGGTGGTTGTGGCTGTGCAAGTGAGTCGTCGGAGGTGGTAATCTACCTAGGTAGAGAGCCAGGGTGAGCAAGACGAGAGAGAGTGACTGCGCAAAGTGAGTGGGTGGTGGTCTTGGTGTTGAGGGCTGCGCCATAGTTTCCTTCCTAGGCAAACCCAAAGTACCTAACTTCATTGGACCCTTGCACACGTCATGCATCACCGCTCCAACGCATGCAAACAAACAAACACCCATCATGTCCCCTCTCACGTAACCGCTACCATGGATGCGCCCTCCGCGCAATTACACCTCGAGCTCCGCGAAGCCATCGTCCGCTCCCTCGCCACCCGTCGCCCCATCCTGCACCACCTGAACGCCGACACAAGCTGGCTGCTACAGATTCCTCGTCCTGCTTCCGCCATCAAACACGGTAGTCGGATATATTATAATGTTTTGATAGATCCGTGGTTCGTGGGCGGGCAATCAGATGTCGCGCGGTGGTTTTCCCAGCAATGGCACGCGGTTGAAAGTGCGGTGAAGAATCTACTCGAGGTTGAAGAGCTTGCGAGGCAAATCGAAATACTTGCTGGAGGGTTGAGGTTGGGGAAAGGAAGGGTGAAAAATGCCGATGCTGCTGGTGCGAATATCGACACCTTTGTCGATGCGGTTGCTATATCGCATGAATTCACGGATCATTGTCACAAGGAAACGCTGCTGGAGGTCGAGAAAAACGTTCCAATTTTTGCGACGGAGGTGAGATTATTTTTTTTACTCACCCTTCACATCAGTTCATCGGGCTCTGTCTCGAAGCTCCAATCTCTCGTGTAGTTCACCTAGAACACGCATCGTTCTCAGATTCATTTCACCATATTAACAATACCCTCTAGAAAGCAGCCAGCTTAATCGCCTCCTGGTCGCACTTCCGCACCGTCACCACCATCGAGCCTTTCACCGGCCACTCAGCCGACTGGCGCACAACCTCTCTCCCTCCCCTCCCCGAATGGCTCTCCATCTCACGCCTCCAAGCCTCAGCTGACGCCCTATACTACCACTCCGCCCTTCTCATATGCTTCAACACACAGCCCGATCCTACTACCGTGGATGACACCGCCGAAGCTGTAATCTATACACCGCATGGGATAACTCCATCCGCGCTGAAGCCAATCCAAACCGCGGATCCCCCGATACGCACATTAGCATTCATGCATGGGTTACATAGTGTCAGTATTGGGAGTGCGCAACAGTTGAATTTGGGAGCAGAGAATGGATTGGAGGCACAGAGGATTCTGAGGGCGAAGTATTGGGTCGGGACACATGATGAGGTGAAGAAGGGTGGTGGACTAGTTGGATGGTTTCTGAAGAGAAAGGCTTGGACTGTTGAAGAAGCAGTGAGGGAAGTGAAGAAAAGAAAGACTGATGAAGATAGTAGGAAGAAGAGGAGAAGGAGTAGTGGCAGATTTTTTGATGATGAATGGGAGGATGTAAGGTTTGAAGAAGTAGGTAATGGACAGAGTAGGATATTGGAATACTTGAATGAGCCGTACTCTTCGTTTTGAGGGAGGGTGAATATATGGGGTTACGATATAAATTGCAAAGGCATTACATTCGACTTATTAAATAGATTTGTATATATCTTTAATCTTGACACATATCTGAACACGACTACATCAATACATATCTCACCTAAACCAACCAACAAAAAGTAAACATATCATATCATAATCCAAATTCACAATCTAGGCATTCCAAATTTAATATACACAACTCCTCCCTCCCCCTCCACCAAACCTACAACTTCGCCCCCGTCTGTGCCTTCTTCAAAATCGGCTCCGCCTTCGTAGCCTTCATAACATCTCCCTTAACCTTCAACTTCCCACTCATAAAAAGCTTCTGCGCGTTCGCCTTCCCAGATACTAAATCCGCAAACACCTTATCCGCCATTATAAGCGTGACATTTGCTTTTTTGCCTTCGGGTGCTGCACCTTTACCGACCTGTTTTCCATATATCACTTAGCTTACATGCAATCTAATCATCGTTCTAACTTGCGTTGTAACTTGCGTTGGAACTTGCGTTCTAACCAAAGGGATGCTAGGCACATCCTTCCTAGCTACTCTCGTGTGTGCAACTCCGGAAGGATTTAGGATGCGCGGGGGTAGATGGAGGGGCGGTGTGGGAAGTGTGGGAAAAGGAATACGCAGGCGGGCAGGTAGGTAGGTATGTGGGTAAGTGGATAGGAAATAGAAAACGTACCTCACCCTTCTCCTTCAAGTCAATATACCAAGATTCCGTTGCACCGGAGTCATTCTTTAATTGAAACGAAAATATAGCCTGGCCCTTCTTTATCGCGTCTTTCCTGCCCGCGTCGTCGGAGCTTAGGGAAGATTGTATAGCTTCGAAGGCGGCGGAGGAAGGGAAAGCATCTATTCTAGTTAGCGATTCGTTTGCGGATGGAGATCTAGCTGAGGGAGCTCTTGTACCTGATTTGAGAGACATGGTTGTTAAGGTGGGTGATGTGGTGGATGGATGAGTTGGAGCTGGAGTGGAACTGGGGCTTTGGATGCGCTGGATTGAAGGAGTAGGATGGTGATGGATGGGATTGATGTGTTGAGGGAGCTGAGATGTGCAGCGTTAAATGGGGCGGATGTCAGGGTATTTGAAGGTTGGATGGCTGGCTGGCTGGGCTGGCGGATGACGATGTACCTAAGAATCCGGGGAAGGCGGTGTTCGCTTTGCTTGCTTGGATGTGACATGTGAACCGTGCATGCATGTGAAGGCTGAGCCGAGGCATTGTCCCAATTAGGTATTGTGCACGTGCTGCTGTGTGATGTGAGGCGGGATGTAATGTGACGGTGCCTGCACCTGTAACTGCCGAGCTTGCTTTCGGTTCCAGGTTTTGGATGTTTGTTCTTCTGAGTAAGTGTAGCGAGGATGGTGGTCATTGTTGGTTTGGATGCGGTGTGCTTATGTTTGTTCAAGGCAAAGATATAAAGAAATTCATTATCTGAATGATCGTGGTGACTGTCGTGATATCGTCCGTCGTCTTGAAAATGAGCGTATATACAAAGTCCGCTGCGTAAGGCCGTTACATGTTTTGTTTGTCGTTAAGCATGGCGAGCATTAACCATCGCGCGTTACAAAGGTAAGTAATAAGAAACCGACACAAAGAAATCGTAAAGGAGGGAGAAGAAGAAGAAGAAGAAGAAGAAAAAGAAAAAGGTAACAAAAAATCAACAGGGTGGTTCGCCAGAGCATTCCTGACTCGGCTTTTTGCCTCATGACACCCATCTGTTCCCATGGTCCACTAACCCTTAAAAAATCACACATGCCTACCCACTAACCATTAGATTGTGGCGTTTATAAAACTCCGAGCCATGCTTCTTCCTGGTATCTCTTGATTGATCGTGCCGTGCCGTACCGACCAGGCTATGCAACCCCCACCCACCATGTAAAAAAGAACCGCAAACACCTTTCCTAATCCGAAACAGTAGCACCTACATTGATATTGACATTAGAAGTGGCTTTGCTGGTATCAGCGCCATGGGAAGACAGATCCCCTCAGGAACTTCTTCATGTGTTCACTGCCACCCCAGAACTGCTCTTTGGCTTTCTTGGCAGCTTGAGTGGAACGGCCTTTGCTAAGCCAACGGCTCAAGGTCAAGCCGCCTTTTTCCCTGATCATTTCTTGTTCTGCTAGCAAAGGACCCATGATTCGGGGCTCGATGTCTACAGGGCTGAGTATCAACGGTACGTCCATCACTTCTTCTTGCTTCTGTTTCCACTGTTCGTTGCCGACAAAGGAAGTCAGGGGTGCAAGTGCATCATCCCAAGTCCCACTACGGAGCTTGACGTCCTCGAAGTTGAACTCATAAAGCGTACGTCGGTGTCCGCGAATGAAGTTGCTGATTTGGGTAGAATCCATCAAGGCATTCTCAACTTCCAGATACCGAAGCCGTGGGAACTTGAGAGCCCGTGGGGTGCGTGTTTCTCGCAATGCAGGATGACTAGACATGCGCGGTAACATGCAAGGTTCCTGATCTAACGATAGAGGCGAGGGACCACGCTCACCTCTCCAGCGGAAATACAGACGAGTCAAAGACTTGGAGAAGGTGGTAAGGTAAGAGTGTAGGATGCGTAAATGTTCGGTCCGGTTTGAACGGTCAAAAGAAAAGCTTTCCATGTGGATGGCCAATCTACGGATTTGACCCCAGCGCCTCGATGATTGTGGCGTGGCACCATATCCAAGCATGGGTTGTAGGTAAAGAAGTCCTCCAGGATGGATAGGAAGTAAGGAAAGTGTCTTGAGTTCTGTCAGGGGCGCGCGCTCAATCGCAATCCGGAGAGAGATGAGCGCATAGTCTACTGTACTACGCCTGTATCGGTGCGCACTCTCTTGGCCTGGACAGCTGATTTTCAGGTGTGTGACGCATGTGAGCATTGAAAATGCGCGGATGAAAGCCGGGATGTTCGTAGCTGCATGGAAGAGGGGAGGGTATTGTTTGATTAACAGATCAGTCATCTCCCATGATCCATACTTTGGTTCCTTAACCTTTCCAGCCAAGGTCTGGGGAGGGTATATTTGAGGCTCATAGATGAAAGGCCGTTCTTCACCAGTAACAGCATCAATGATTGGAGGCAGGAAACTGTCCGGTCCATGGGGTAGGTTGAACTTAAGGGACTTCACATGACGGCCAATTCTCTCCAGCGCAGCCATGCGCGCAGGCTTAGTGAACGTGCTAGGTCTAAAGGTAACGCAGATGTCTTCGAACGCATAGGGCGCTGCACGCGCACCAAAGTCATGACAGACAAGGCGCAAATTGGGTAGGTCATCCTTGGACACCTGAGATAGAAGCGCATCGCGGCATTTATCTGACAACCAGAAGCGCAAGAACGATGAGCTCGTGGTCATGACCAGATTGCATATTGAACTGTTTGATCGATTCGCTGGACTAACATCAGCATTCGTCGCATTGATGGCACTTGTTGCGCTCGCGATGGAGAAGTGGTCTCACATCTCGTATCAGCAGCTCTGACTGGACTCGGCGGGATCTCTCCAAACAACAGCTTCGACGACGACCTCGACGCAACGCTTCCCGTGCTCACCCCCGAATCAGTACGCTTCAGCGTAGGAGGTGATGGTGGATTCATGAGTGGCGAGTTTCATGGGCTTTTTTCATAAGATAGAGACGAAGAGAGGTTTTGATTTCAATTTTGGACGAGAGCAAAAAAACGACGAGAAAGGAACAGGAACAGAAACCTTAGGTGCATAAGGCATCGCGAGACTGCTATCGATACTATTTACTAGAAAAGCGGCCAAGTGGGGATCGGCCACATGTGAGACGCAAGTGTGAGTCAAAGAGAATCGGTTGGAGGTGGTGCAGCTGTTGCGTTCTTTTCGAGCCCGCTGGTTTTGGGCGAGATATCGACCAAAATCACGACCATCTCACGGTGCGCGGTCGTGTGGTTAAGTATCTCGACGTGATGATTTGACCTTGGGCCGGCCCGGGGCTGGTGCCTGATTCAAGGGTACAAAGCGCTTGAAATGTTTCGACCTCTCAGCCTATCGGGTCAATCGCAAGCACTGTGGCCGGCTGCTTTCCATGCAGTAGTCTATGCAGGTTCGACAGCATGCGGCAGTCTGGATGGCGGGGAGAGGTTCAAAAGTCGGTCAACGTGGAGCCAAGACCTGCCGCCCGCGCGTGGAGCGATGCCCGAAACGCGTTGCAGAATGCAAACATGGCAACATCATTCGTGGCGGCAGTGTTTTGTTTGTCGTCAAAACAATCTCTATCTGCCGTAGTTCGCAGGCGATTTGTGGGTTGTTTCAGGAACATGCAAACAAGCTTAAAAAACATCCCGCCCGCGATAGCAGATAAATACCCGCCATATCGATATCGGTACCGCTGATCTATTGTGGATTAGTAAAGGAGTCGATTGGATTGGATTAGATGGGGCATCTCCATTGATATAACGCCTTAGACTTGTAAAGGAATGATCCGATTTCAGCTTTCATCATTACATAGTTATAGTGCCTGTGGCAAGAAAGATAGTTCACCTATCTGAACAAACAAGATTCGCTTTGCACGACCGACGCGTTTCGACGACACGATAGACGCGCAAAGATCCCTCTCGAAGCGGGGTTCCGCGGGACATGCACCACAGAAGCCAGTCGAACCTGGGAGTGCAGGGTCTATCAGTAGAGCAGGAAAATGCCTCAGGTCGCGCAATGCTTACCATGGGTCACAATGAAGCGGCCCATGATGACGATACATGGTACAGTCCGTCACTGGTGGTGGTGGTGGTGGTGCAGGTAAGCGCCGGGAGCCACTGGCGTTGGCAAGGGTCTCAAGACCTTGCTGCAGCAAAAGCCAATCGATAACTTCGAAGATAGGCGACTTGAGTACAATTCTGATACACTAGGAAAATCTAAGTCTAAAAAGCCTAAGCAAGAGACCATGATTCTCGTTACGCCTTACACATGGGTATATCTACACCCCCGAGTTTTAGAACTTGAATACTTGATCCTTGCTGTAGCCAAGCTCTTTGAGGTAGCCTTCCAACTCGCCCTGATCAGTGGGGCTCTTCTTGCCACCACTGATGGCCTTGTACAACCCTGGTGGACCGCAGACGAACAACTTGATCTTGTCGCCTTCCTTTGGCTCGGGTAATACGGTCTTCAGGAGCTCCTTCGTGATGTAGCCCTTTCCACCTTGCCATTGCTCTGGTGGGTTGTCGAGAACATAGAAAGCGCGGAAGCGCTGAGGATAAGTGTTCTCCAAATGTTGTAGTTCCTTCTTCAGGAGGATATCCTCTTCCGAGATGTTACCAAAGACAAGAGTGACCTGGGTCTTGTCTTCGGGGTTCTTGAAAATAGCGTTCGCTACCTGCCACATGGGGGTGATACCAGTTCCACCTGCAATCAAAGCAATGTGTTCATGCTTGTTCGCTGACCATGGGTACTTTGGAATGGGTCCTTTAACCTCAAGGGTTTGTCCTGGCTCCAAGTTGTGGATGTGCGTAGACATCGGGCCATCAGGATACTTTTTGATGACGAACTCAACAAATCCTTTAGCGTCTAGTTTCTTGTTAGTGGCTTCTATTCCGTTCGACGATTCGTGACAGTACTAACCAACATCACTAGTGGGAGTATACGGGCGGATGGTGGGCTTTTGCTGGTTTGGTCCCTTATATTTCGTGATAACAGCAGCTATTCAACGCATTAGTTACTGAAATCCATTGATAACTTTGCTCTAGAAACTTACATGTAACAGGCAGACCAGACTCTTGGTCATCCTCAGGCAACTTAAATCGCAGCCTCTTTGTGTTGTGGCTGAGGACTTCAGAGTCTTCCAATACCAGTGGGATGAATCCTTGCTCGCCTCCTGTGAATGCAACCTTTGCACCACCACCGGTAGACCCAGGAATCTTCTTTCCCTCTGCTGAAGGAGGTGCTGAACCCTTTTCTGAGGCGGGTTGTGATCCGCTGTTCAGGTAGTAATAACCACCCGCGAGGGCAGCGACACCAACGCCTGCGTAGAGCACCGTACTTGAACCGCTCTTTGGTGGTTCTGTTGCATAGCGGCGGACGTGCTGTGAGGTAATTGTCAGTACCATAGTTCTAAACATTACGTCGGGATCCGAAAAGGCCTTAGAAAAAAGCTTCGGGAAAAATAGAAGCTGCGACGTACCTGTCGGAGGACGTTTGCAGGTCTGAAGACTTGTCTGGCGAACATGATGAAGGCAATTGGGTCTGGTGGATGCTTGTGGAGGGTCAAATGGCGAGGAGAAGGGTTGTTGATGGAATGGGTGTCAGAAAGAAGCTGTGCGAGCTTTCGCAAGATCGAGTTTCGTCATGGCGTCATCGGACTCACGGAGCTTTACCGCAGCGACAACCGATCCCTCAATCGTGATTGATAAGCATTCAGGTCCAAAATTTGTTCCATATTTATCTAACCCCCCACCAAATGCCGTCTTATGCAAAGAGGACCCTTGGTGTCAATACCCGGATCGCTACGGGTTGCTTCAACAATGTAGCTATCCACCACTTACCTATCATAAAGAAACTAGAGACCTGAGCAATTGTACATTAAATAATATTGTACAACGATTCAAGCTTCCTCAAATTCCAGACGTCTTCACAACGCATTATCCATTTTCTTCTCCAAATCTATATTCCAGAATCCAAACAAATATCTTCGGCCTCTTTCCATCCCAACTTTCTCATGTTCTAGCTCATCCACATCTTATTATAGATAACGCAAGCATCTCAACCTTTTTACATTCTATCTCAAGGTCTCCCTTCCCCTTAGCGGACCTCCCAATGTCTATCGGACTTTTTCGAAGCCAGATATCCAATCATTCCCATACACAACATCTCCAATAAAGCTTATCTCCTCGACCCTAGATTGTTTAATAGAGGCTCTCTATATCATCATCTTCGATCGCTTCTGTACTTGTAAAGTCAGATAATAGTTTAAATCGCAAAGGTCGTACAAAGCCCAAGCATGTGTGAAACGGATTTTGATAGAATAATTGCACAAAGCAGCTCCTACAGTGCATTTTGGAGAATGGTTGGACGAATAAGATATAGTATTCCTACCACGTTCCTTCAAGTTCTCGATCAAGTCTCATCGTCCGGACTAATCAGTCTCGCCGCTGCACCGGATCATCAGATCACCACTTTCCTCCTCTTTAACATTGCTATCATATCTTCGATTCCCCTCTTTCAAATTTCCATTATTGCCTTCAGTCTCATCGTTTCCAATAAGCATTTCTAATGGCCTTTTGCTCACGTTTCTTCGGTTGTGGAGGTAGTTAGTTTCTTACGATCAGGACATTAGATGTTGTGGGTTCCGTGATAAGAGGGTTCCTAGAATAATTAAGGTGAGAAGAAGTTGACAATGACGTACAATTTCTTGGACCACTTTCATTGAATGATATCTGGTGTACGGAGGTTGGCACTACCCAGCAACATAGGTCCGAGGAAGGATATATCGGATTACAGTCCTTACGGGGTACCTGTTCTAGTTCCCATCCTAACAGTCTACACTGATTTTACGAAGGGGTTGCGCAGTATTTCAAGGCGATTCGCTGCGCTCTAGCAATTCCTAACAATGGAACTATTACCTAGGTACACTGAACCCGCTGAAAACTTGGGTTCTCCTTCTTTTCGAGGTTTAGCGATAGGTAGTCGCTGACAAAGATGTTCTTTATAACTGATTCAGACCCCCTATTCAAGGCTTTCACGTGTGCGAATCTCAAGGCTGACAAGCGGATTCAGGGTTCGAGAACAAGATAAGCAAAGAGCTCGTTTCTCCTCGGTAAAGCATGAGTCTCAAAAAGCATGAAAGTAGTCCGATCTAACATGATAGAACGCCATATTTTGATATAATGGAAAGTGATGAAACAGCCAAAGACGCAAGACAGACAAGATCGAGAGATTCAATGCAAGCCGAGATATTCTATACGAAATGATCAAAACGCCTTCTCCGTCTGGTCGACAAGAATTTCTCGAATCTCGGATCCATGGGAGATTGCGTGGGATGATAGTTATCGCATGGGGCTGGGGCCAGACTTTAGTTAGGGCCCGCTTCGTGTAGCCTCATCTGGGGAATCCTGACTAGCAACGGCTTTTTCTAGAAGAATTGTTACACGACAGAGACTTTGTTGGAGATTGTTGACATCATTCTGTTGAGAGCCTTGCTTTATTATCCCCGCTGCTTGGATGTTGGAATCACGGCAAGTCACATGCAATTCTAATACGTCGTCCAAGACACTATCGTCCTATTCCCCTCACCAAAGTATATAAAATTGGTAGAAGATAGAGTACCCTCAGATGCCGCACTTCCCCGTCGTTCATGCCAAGCGAAATTAATAGCACAAGCTTTCTGTCGCCGTACACCTATCCCTGCCGATCGGAGCCAAAACATGCGCAAATAAAGCATCAAACCGATCCTTAGGCCAACGGCTCAAGGATTCAGGAATGCACCGGCCGCCATCCCGAAGGGACGCAAATGAAGATGAAATTGGGCTACCAACTGCTGATTTGTTGGCTTGAATCACTTGATCCAAAATAATGCAACATGCTATGATCGGAAGACGATCTTCATCCGGTTGTTTCAGAAAGAGAGTAATTTGCGTGAATCAGTGCCTGTGCAACTGGAGAACTGGAGTTTACACCGTTTGGGTTTGGTCGGTGTAATTAAAGCCCGTATTCGGGAGCGATTGAGCAGAAATGCGTATTTTGCCGTTTTTATGGCTAGCTATTGGTTGCCTAGTTGCCTCTAGACTTCCTCTTCTCAGCTCTGGAACCGTATACCAGGAATTTAATCCTCATCCTATCGCGCCCGGATGGGTAAAGTGGTGAGCCGAAGTTGACTATGCCACTCTGCGGCTTCAAATGAGGGTGGCGGAGAAGGTTGGCGTGGACTGAGCCCGATAGACAATGGCGTGTCTATGTACGACATATGTAATCTGTTCCTGACCAAGGGGTTGTGATACATACATATATAAGGCTTGGATCTCCAGGTAGAGACAAACCAGAAACACCAGGAACTCATCGACCATTCGAAGAATCATCACAACACTTCATCATGCCTTCACTCAAAGACATCACCATCTGGGCCCTTCTCACGGGTGCCGCCTCCATCTCAGGTGCTGAAGCCGCCACCGGCAAGACGACCAGGTATTACTCATATACTCACCTATAGATATCTTTATTTTCTAATTGAAATAGATATTGGGACTGCTGCAAGGGTAGCTGTGGCTGGTCTGGCAAGGCTAGCGTTAGCGCACCCATTCAGAGCTGCGACAAGAGCGACAATCCTTTGGCAGACATGGCTGCTAAGAACGGATGTGAAAGCGGCGGAACGGCGTACATGTGCACTAACCAGAGCCCATGGGCTGTGAATGACAACCTTTCCTATGGTTTTGCTGCTGTCAAGCTCTCTGGCGGAACTGAAAGCAGCTGGTGCTGTTCCTGTTACAAGTAAGAGACCGAACAACACAAGTGAATGCCTTTACTAACAACAGATAGGTTGACCTTTACCTCTGGCCCAGTTTCGGGCAAGCAGATGATTGTCCAAGCTACCAACACAGGTGGTGACCTTGGAGACAACCACTTCGATCTTGCTATGCCAGGAGGTGGTGTTGGTATCTTCAACGGTTGTACCGCCGAGTTCGGTGCACCATCATCCGGATGGGGTCAACAGTACGGAGGTATTAGCTCTCGATCTGAGTGCGACTCTTTCCCCGAGAAGCTCAAGGCAGGCTGCTACTGGCGCTTCGACTGGTTCCAGAACGCCGACAACCCAAGCGTCGAGTTCGAGGAGGTTACTTGCCCTTCGCAACTTACCGGCAAGACAGGATGTATCAGAAATGGACAAACTCCTACTAAGGGCCTTGATGTAGAGAGTGCTACTTCCACAAGCACATCTGCTGCTCAAGCCGCCCAGGGTGGTGCTGACACTGAACCCGCTACGAGCGATGTTGCTCCCGCTTCCAGTGCCGTGGTAAGTGCATCAATTTCAAGTGTTTCAGTTTCAAGTGCCCCGGCTTCGAGTGCCCCAGCTTCAAGCGCTCCAGCTTCAAGCGTGGTTGCTCAACCAGCCTCAAGCTCCCCTGTTGCCCAACCAGTTTCCAGTGCCGCCGCTGAGCCATCAAACAGCTCCGGAACCGTTAAACTTTATGGATGGTGTGGTGGACTTAACTACGACGGTCCAACCACATGTGCACAGGGACACTGCAAAGTCCAGAATGAGTACTACCACCAGTGTGTAGAGGAGGACTAAACAACTAGTGAGAGTTTCGTCAGAGGAAAATTTTAACTTTCTTGTAAATATATCTTGTATGAGTACAACTTTTTTTTTAGCAGGCACGAGGGAAGCCTTTATAGATATCTGCAGGACGGAATTTAAAAGTCTGTTTCGCAAAAAATCGTTCTTAATTGGAAACAGCAAATACGAGAAGAGATATGCAGGTCTTACATGCAAACTAGGCTGGCGGATCGGACTAACGATATACCCCGTAGGGTTGAGAAGTCATGGAATTGGACGCCTAAACATGCAGGTACGGTGAAGAAACTCGCAAGTGATGCTGAATTCAGACGGGTGTATATAAATACGCACGTAGGAATCGGAGGCAGGCCTTGGAACTGTCCGATCAACGAGCGGATAGGCGATTGATTAGACTGCGCTTCAAAATTTCTTTACGAATGTCACTCCAACGTAACTCTTTCGAGTGTCGTTGAATTAACCTTTACAGTACCTTAGGTGCGATTGGTGAATGATGATGGAAGGGCAAAGAGGAGTGAATTGATCGCTGAGTTGGGGGGTCGGATGACGCTGTGTGTGGCGCATGTCGTAAGCCATGTTCTAGCTGTCATATCTCGTCGTTTGATTGGTCCATGCCAGCTTCTTAAATCCCTGGGCCAGACCCCGCCGTCATAGCGGGCGCTGTCGCAGCTTCCGCTGTGAATTTAGTTGTTGGATCGTGACACTCCATCAAGATGCTGTGGCTTTTATATCTATCGCCCTCCTCCCTCGACCTCACCACTGTACCTGGCTTCTACCTCAACCATACAAAAGCTCCATGATCCTTCCTTGACTTTCTTGATTTCCCCGGCGTCTCGCTGAATTCCATCATGCCTCCTCCAGATACGCCTACCGACTGGAATGCACAGAGAGCTCATGATGCGTCGCAGCCAGCAAGCGCCCACAACGAGCGTGAGCTTCACGAACTAGAGGGTTCCACACCCAGCCAAAACCAAACCCAAAATCAGAACCGAAATCAAAATCAAAATCAAAACGAGTCCACGAACTCTAAGCTAGAAGGTTCGGCGTATGCCAGTTCATATCGACCTTCAGATAACGAGCCAGCAAGCTCTAGCCACCATCCGTAGGTGATTCCCAATGCTGCATCACTACTTATACTGACAATACTGTCACGCCAGGTCTGATCCAAACGAGCACGTTGGCTTCAATCCTGAGCAATTCGAGCAAACAACTGATTATGACGATGTCCCCCCTCCAGCCTATAGCGAAACGTATGGTCATATATCGGAGGACAATAGCGAGCTAGGGACGAATGCGACAGTTGCCAGTATGTGAAATATCAATTCTTCGGTAACAGGAACTAAGGTCTACAGATGATGGTCGTGTGAATATCCGTATCGACCAGAGGTCTAGGAGAATATCCCAGGTCTTTGCCCCTCAAATTCGGAAGCAGCTTGAAGAGGTTCAGGCACAACCAGACCTACCTCCTCCCTATATCCCAGAGTCCCTTGGAGGTGCTCCCGGACAAGAGCCTCCCCCGCCATTGAATGTCGTCATACAAGTGGTTGGTTCCCGAGGAGATGTTCAACCGTTTGTCGCTCTCGGGAAAGTATTGAAGGATACCTACGGGCACCGCGTCCGACTGGCCACACACCCGACGTTCCAACAATTTGTGACGGAAAATGGGTTAGAATTCTTTAGTATTGGCGGAGACCCCGCAGAGCTCATGGCATTCATGGTGAAAAACCCGGGCTTGATGCCTGGTTTTGACACGATGCGAAGCGGTGACGTTGGCAAGAGAAGGAGAGGGATCGCAGAAATCGTCAAGGGTACCTGGAGATCTTGTATCGAGACTGGAGATGGAATGAGTGAGGAATCTTCGCTCCGTAACGTCGAAGAATGGATGGGGATTCAAGACGAGGAATCTGAATTGCGCAACAAGCCCTTCGTTGCCGATGCGATTATTGCGAATCCACCTAGTTTCGGCCACATACATTGTGCTGAGAAACTAGGAGTACCGTTGCATATGATGTTCACGTATTTCAACCATCTTCAGGCTTTCGAGGTTTATAGCTAACTTTGATAGGATGCCATGGTCGCCGACGCAGTCATTTCCTCATCCACTTGCAAACATTCAAGCCTCAAACGCTGATGCTAGTTTAACCAATTTTATGTCATACACGCTTGTAGACATGTTAACATGGCAGGGATTGGGAGATATCATCAATAAGTTTCGTAAGGACAGTCTAGGTCTTGAGCCAATCAGCATGATGTGGGCCCCTGGAATGCTTGCTCGAATGAAGATTCCATGGACATATTGCTGGTAAATAATGCATACTCAAGAATTCTCGAATACCTCGTTGACACTTTCCTAGGTCGCCAGCACTGATTCCTAAACCAAAGGATTGGCCACAACATATTTCGATATCTGGGTTTTACTTCCTTTCATTAGCCTCGAGCTATACTCCGGTCCCAGAACTCGCAGCTTTCTTGGCAGCAGGACCGCCACCGGTTTACATTGGTTTTGGTTCAATTGTTGTTGATGATCCAAATGCCATGACAAAGATGATCTTTGAAGCTATCAAAAAGACAGGCCAAAGGGCTTTAGTTTCCAAAGGATGGGGTGGCCTTGGTGCAGATGAATTGGGAATACCTGAAGGCGTGTTTATGCTTGGTAACGTACCACACGATTGGTTGTTTCAGCATGTCTCTTGCGTCGTTCATCACGGCGGTGCTGGTACAACTGCTGCTGGTATTGCTGCTGGGAGACCGACTGTCATTATCCCATTCTTTGGGGATCAACCTTTCTGGGGAGCTATGGTTGCAAGGGCTGGTGCTGGCCCGCTGCCCATTGCTTACAAAGACTTGACCACAGACAAATTGGCTGAATCGATACAGGAGGCTTTGAAGCCGGAGTCTCTTGAAAGAGCCGGAGATATGTCTCGCACGATCAGCAAGGAGACCGGTAATCAGAAGGGAGCACAATCGTTTCATCAAATGCTGAATGTTGACAATCTACGATGCTCAGTTTGGCCTAGTCGTCCAGCAGTTTGGAGGGTCAAGAGGACCCAGGTACGACTTAGTGCCCTTGCAGCTACAATTCTCGCTCAAGAAGGCGAGATAGGGTTTGGGGATCTAAAGCTGTATGTTCATCGCTGAAAAAACTTCCAACCCACCCTAACTAATATTCTTCAGCTATCGAGCCCGCGAATACAATACTGATGAAGGCCCTTGGGATCCAATTACTGGAGGCGCGACGGCAATCATAGGAACAGCAACTACCATGATGATGGGCATTGCAGACTTTCCTATCGAAACTCTCAAGTTGCTTAATATTCATCCTGATGCTAAGAAACCGAAGACGCCGCAAGGAGCTTCCAGTAGTGAGAGTAGGCCTAGGAGCGCCCGAGAGGATTCTACAGTACCGAACACTGAGAGCCCCACCACTGTGGTGGACTCCACTACGCTTCCAACGATACAGGCAGAACACACTCCTGCCCCTGGTTCTCCAGTTTCGGGTATTTCTGACCCATCGAGCGATACAAGTCGGAGGAATACGTTCATGGCACAGGCTATGAATTCTTCGACACAAGTATCTCGAAGTCGATCACCTCATCATCGTGCTAGGTCTTCATCATCCAATATTGATGTTCAATCCCAATCTGGTTCCAATTTCTCTCAAAGGTTTTCTGATCTCAATTTGGAATCTGCGGCAAATACTGGAAAGGGTTTTGCACGTATTGTTGGGGCCGGCTTTAAGTCACCGATGGATTTTTCCTTGAATGTGGCGAAAGGCTTCCACAATGTTCCCAAACTCTATGGACAAGAAGTGCGACAGGTAGATAAGGTCACTGACCTGCAATCAGGCATCAGAACCGCAGCCAAGGTATGTTACCCCATCTGAGTATCCTAAGTTATATCTGACAATCCTGCAGGAATTTGGATTGGGTATGTATGAGGGTCTGTCTGGTATCGTTACAGATCCTTATAAAGGTGCCAAAAAGGATGGCGCCGCCGGTTTTGTTAAAGGAGTCGGCAAAGGTATTGCCGGCGTGCCCCTGAAGATTATGGGAGGCGCATTCTCCGTCCCGGCATATGCCATGAAAGGAGTCTACCACGAACTTCAGAAAGAGAAAGGTCCAACTGTGCAAAACTACATCATTGCTGCACGCATGGCTCAAGGCTATGATGAAGCCATCACGAGTACAGCAAACGAACGTGCCGATATACTCAACCGCTGGCGCTGCATCAAGGTCAATGTAAAGAAGAAGAGGAATCTAGGTGAAGAGCAATTCGAGCTTTTGCAAGGATTTCTAAAGGATCGCCATAAGAAGAGGAATGACGACCTTGAAAAATTGAGGAACCGCTTCAGACATCGCCCATCAACATCAACGTCAATCCCGCTTACTCGCAGCCAGGATAGCTCTCATGCGGATCTTCCAGCACAATTACAAGATGGACCTGTTCGGGACATCAACGCTGAAAGTGGTATAATTGGTTCAGAGATACGTCATGCTCATACCTACCCTGAGACACATTCTAGCACAATTGCGCAGGAGGAAGAACAACGAGAGTTAGAAGCTGCTATCCAAGCTTCTGTTGCACTGACTTCTCAAAGAAATCCGGACGAAGATGAAATGATCGAACGGGCAATCCGAGCTTCAATGGCCGAGCTACAACGTCCAACGTCAGAGGACGAGGACGACGAGCAAGCTTTCCAGAGGGCGATTACGGCCTCTATCACCGAGGCGCAAGCAGCTGGAGCGACTTCTGAAGAGCAGAAATTGCTCGAAGAAACTCTCAGGAAGAGCATGCTAGAGACCAAGAGGCAACATACTACTGATAGCGAATGGGATACAGATGATTCCGAAGATGACGAAGACTTCTTGAAGGCTATCGAAGAGAGTAAGTATCCGAAGAACGGCACTGTTGGTGGTGCGGACGAAGTTGATGAAGACGAGGCTTTGAAGAGAGCGCTGGAAGAGAGTGAACTTGCAGAAGAGGAACGCGTGAAGGAGAAGACAGAAGAAGAGATCGTCCTCGAATATGTTAAGAAGCAGAGTTTGGCCGAGGAAGAACATAGGCGAAGAATGATTGGAAGAAAAACAGACCTGGAGCAGATTGTAGGAGAGAGCTCTAGTGCCGGCGGTGCCGGCGGAGGCAGTAGCTATTGAGATATCCACTTTGAAACGAATCGGACACATATATAGAGATGATACCCACGATTTCATACTTCCGCTATGTGGGCTGAAGAAGAATTTGGTATTCAGACACCGCTAAAATTACAATACACCTAAAAGCCATGATACTTCCGTAAATATCAATTCAACAATAATACGATCCAACATCTACTCCTCCCACTCCCAACCCTCACTCCCCCTCCTCCCTCGCACCCCAACCCCAACACACCTCCCCGGGTGCCAAACCGCCAATAAAACCACCGCAAACGCCACAGGCGCAAACTCCAAACACCCAAAAAACACCTCCCTCGTACTCAAGTACCCGAATAACCCCTGTGCCGTTTCCGCAAGCCTAAAACACGTCCTAAGGTATATAGCCAGCGTAGCCAACACCAACGCCACGACAAACATCTTACTAACTTTCTTAAACAAGATCCCCCGAGCTTGGAAGATATATACCGTTAATAGGATAATGAAGAGTAAGAAAGAGAACACCTGGAACGACAACCCAGCCAATAAAATCTTATTATAAGTTTCCGCATTCCCAGTTCTCCGACTCTCAGCTACACCAACTAACGCCGCGCCCGCGACTTGGATCCCCGTAGCCAGGACATCGCAGGTAATAAACACCCAGAGAATGACCCGGGGTGGGATGTGTAAAGGTGATGTTGCTGAACCCCCGGTTTTGGTGATCAGGATGGAAAGCAGGGTGTAGATTGAGGCGGAGAGGAATATGGGTGCTATGACGATGAAGAAGTATTGCAGGATGAAGTAGAGGATGTGGTAGGGGTCTTGCTTTGAGCTTAGAATGCGTGGGATGTAGCCTGTTATTTCCTGAGGGGGGTTAGTGGGTGGGT
>AJFL01003624.1:0-15236 GCA_000467735.1 Rhytidhysteron rufulum CBS 306.38
GGATTGATTGTTACCAAGACTGATTGAGATCTGGATGCACGAATTGAATTCCATATCCATTGCCGATGATGGAAAGACGGCTACATTTGGAGGTGGAGTTCTATCCAAACATGTCACTGACACATTGTGGGCTGCGGGAAAGCAGACAGGTCAGTCAATATCTACACGATTCTTCCCTGACTATCGAAGATTAATTCATATAGTTACTGGGTCATGCGAATGCACCAGTCTCATAGGACCCGGTTTAGGCGGTGGCCATGGATACCTTCAAGGACGCCACGGTCTTGTCTGTGACCAATTCGTATCGATGGATGTGGTCTTCGCAAACGGAAGTATGATAACCATTGACTCGACATCGGAACTTTGGTGGGCTATGCAAGGTGCCGGTCACAACTTTGGTATCGTCACCTCAGTCACTTCGAAGATCTACGACATTGAACATAGAAACTGGGCATACGAGAGTTTTTTTTTACTCACGATCAGGTCGAAGATCTGTACGAGAATATCAATCGATGTTTTCTCACAAATGGGAATCAGCCTATCGATACTATCCAGTACTCATTCTTCTTCAATATTCCTGATATCGACACAAATCACGTAAGTGGATCAGGCCTATTTTCAGGAAAGGATTCTCATCTATCGCGCAGCCTGTCATTGCATTCTTCATTCTGCAAGAAGGTGTCACTTCGGTCGACTCAACTTACACATCGCCCTTTGCCGCATTGGGTCCTGTCATGACAGACAGCGGTACAGGAGACTACACCAACCTAGCCACATGGACAGGAAATGCGAATGACTCCCCGCTCTGCCAGAAGCCTGGCATAATAAACATGTTATTTCCCATCGAGCTACGGACCTTTGATATAAAAGCGCAACGTCAAGCCTACTATCACTTCGCATTAGCGACCCAGGAAATCCCAGCCCTCAATAATTCTCTCCTCTTATTCGAAGGTTACTCAGTGCAGAGTGTTCAGGCCGTTCCCAGCGATATGACAGCATATCCACACCGTTCAAGCAATTTACTAGTCGCGCCTCTTATTATATATCATCCAGGAGATGTACAGCCTCAGAAGGAGTCAATCGCATTAGGCAAATCGTTACGTAAGACTCTACTCGATGGTAGCGGTGAGAATGAACTACGTGTATACGCAAATTACGCGTTTGGTGATGAAGGGGTCTAGAGTTGGTATGGATATGATGAGTGGCGACAGGACAAACTATTAGCATTGAAGAACAAGTACGATCCAGATCATAAATTTAGTTTCTATGCACCAATCGCATAGATAGGGTCCTTCTTTGGGGTTACATTGGACGGTGGATGATAGAATCCATGAATCAATTTCAAGCATTGGGTTTCTCATATAAATGAATTATCTATTTTTACAGGTATTTGTCACTTTCCCGGTTCTCTCCATGCCCATCACATCCACATCCAGTTGGTGACTTGCCAAACAAGGGTGCTGATGTAGGGAAACATAAGCACTAATCCCGAAAGAATTTCCGCCCCACAGAATACCAGTTCCCACTTGTAAGCCCAACACGATTCGTGTAGTCTGAGAACCAATCACGATGGAACACTGAAATGGACGGTGTGGCTTAGCTCCAACATGTTTAATATTATTTTAGGACAGCCAGTGCCGTCGTGTGTTTTTCATTTCTCTCTTGTTTCTCGGAGAATTACATGATTCAAGGGAATACAAAGTTGTTATAGTGCGCACCATATGTATTGAAAAGGAACGGGGATTGTGGATCAAAAACTCCTTCGCACCATACCAACAAATGAAGAACCATTTTTGGAGGCGGGGAAATTAAGTTTAATTGACCCCTTCGTCGCTCGATTTATCGGCCTCGTCTCCACCACCATCACTTCAATGACATCAATTCATCATGCCGACTCTCGTGGCCTCGTTTGGCGATAATGTTCCTGGAAGGACAGACATTATTATGGAATCAATTCTACTCTTTCTGGGATATGTTTTGGTAGGGCTCCGATTATGGTCACGTCGAATCCAAGAGATACCTCTCCGAGTGAATGACTGGCTGATCATCATATCAATTGTAAGTTGTACCAATTCTAGGAATCATGTTTCTCAGGCTAATGATCACCTTAAGATCATGATGACTGGACGATTCGCAACGGAAATCATTCTGATAGTAAAATGTGGACTTGGACTTCACGTCGAAGAAGTGGTCATGGTCGGCGGCACAGAAATATTCGTCCAATTCAGACAGGTATGGGCAATGCAGCTCCCTCCGGTTATCCCCTCACAGCTAACGAGACACTTCAGCTCGCATTCGCACTCGATTGTTTTTGGGTCACTCTCATTACGCTAATCAAAATCTCCATACTCCATTACTACATCACTTTGTTCAAGCAACGCTGGTTCATCCGCACAGTCTACGTCATCATGGGCTTTTGCGTCGCATATTGGATAGCAGTGTTCTTCGGACAAGCATTTTTCTGCACGCCGCCCCAGAAGAGTTGGTTTCCAAATACGCCGGGGCACTGCGCTGATAGTCATAAAATGCAAGTGGCATCCGCCTCAGCGGACCTGGTTATCGATGTGATTATCATCGTATTGCCGCTCCTAGTCTTGAGAGTGCTGCAAATGATTCTCGCGAAGAAAATTGGAGTTGCTGGTGTTTTTTCACTTGGTGCAGTGTAATATATTTCCTTTTCATCTCCCCTAAGCCATACTCATCCTCGCCAAGTACAACACCGCCTAACGACACTCAAACAGTATTATTTGCCTGGCCGGTGTCCGCATTCATTTCATGCTCGAACAAGACGTCCTTGATCCAACATACAGCCTATCCCGAATGGCTTTGTTCTCGGCTCTTGTTCCATTACTGGGCATCATCGCCGCGTGCCTCCCCATTATACCTCCCGCTCTAGATAGGCTATTTCCAAGATCAAAACTCACCGTCACCGAAACATTGAGGCATCAGTCCTGGAGTCGGATAGATCATCCTGTAGACCCCTTCGGGAAGCGAGATGAGCGACTCGAGGAGAGGGAGATACCTCTTGTGCATTTGAATGGTGGGTTGCCCTGAATGATATTCATTACTGCATTGCTGACGTCAACCTCAGATAGGTCTCGGGGACTGGAAGTATAACCTAGGAAGGTCATTTCATCGAATGGAAGCTGGGAGAATTGATCATTTTACGAATGTCATGAAGAGTAGCATCATGTCCGCGGCTTTGGCGTCTATATCCGTAGTAATTTTCACTTTTGCCATCACTGAGTGAATACAATAGAAAGGATTATGATACATTTTGCCCCTGATTCAATCACTTACACTATTGATTCTTGTGCCTCAGGTAATCAATTACACGTGCCACACACGGGCATTTGTATTCTTATACGGACTCCGAAATCTTTCACTTCGAATACACAGCAGCACGGCACAGCACAGTCTCGGTGGGCGAAGGGCTCCGTTTTTCTAAGCTCGATCCACTCCATTTGGGCCTTGGGTGTGATCCAACTGGAGAAGCATCGCTCAGTGTGCAGGAATCAAACCAGTAGGTTAACTGCAAAGACAATGCATAAGGCTAGGAGGAGCGGTCAAACAACATAATGTTCCAGGACATTGTTATCACTATTCCGAAATACGATATTGAAGTATGGGATCAAATGGCTTAGCGAGCGACCTTTTTAGTTCCTGGTCCGAGATGCGAGGCAGTCAACATCACCTTAGTGGGCTTAGGTCTTTATTCCGAAATGCGAGATGGAATAGGAATTATGTACCTCTCGATTACACATTCTGATATTACTCGAAAAGAGTTGGAGGGATGCCATTTTTTCCGATATTACGGTAAATCCTTCCAATAATTCGGTGACCGATGTGAATGCATCTAAACATTACGAAGGAATACAAGGTATAAATTGATTCGCCATACCCACATTTACCTTTGTTCTTTCCAGTCAGATTTATTAGGGCGCAAATAACTTCGTTCAAACAAAATGGTCACAACGTCAGACGAGATATGAGCTTTAAGTGACTATGTGATGCTTGAAAGTTGACTAGATCCAGAACTCACTAATTCTCAAAAGCGCTCGTGAAGCTCTTGACGAAGCAGAACAAATAGTGCAATATCTCGAAAGGAATGACATCGCGGAGCCAAACTTCACTGCATCTTCCCCAAGTCACCCAGAGGACCGCGAATACGATGCTCTCCGCACCAAACTCACCCAAGCGACGGAAGACCTCATTCTGCTTGTGAAGGGACCTTCACAATGGTTGCGGACTTTCATTTGCTCTCATCATCATCTAAGCGCATGGCAGGCCGCACTTCGTTTCAAGTTCTTCAACATCGTGCCGCTGGATGGGTCGATATCTGTGAAGGCTATGGCTTCCGTGGTTGGGATGGATGAAGATCGACTTGGTCGTATCATGAAGTTACTAGCTTCACAACGGTGTTTCCAGGAGTTGGAAGAAGGCTTCTTTGAACATGCTTCTCTATCGGCCTATGTGGCTAGAAACAAGGATATAGAGGCCGTAATCGCTTTCCAGTGAGTAAATATTTCTATTCTAAACTGGTGCTGACATAAATGCTACATTCAATAGAGCGGATTAGATGTTCGAAGCGGCATCCATGACTGCAACCTCGATCGAGAGTGCACCATGTATCGTAGATGCCGCCCACAGCGCCTTTACCATGAGGTTCAGAATGTCGCCTTATCAGTGGTACGCAGCAAACCCAGAACGAGGGGCACGTTTTGCGGCTGCCATGGCAGGATTAGTTGAGAGTAATTATCCCTCACCAGCCTATTCTCCAGTGAATGGACACTGATGCCTATAGTGAACCGAGACACTATCGAGCTTCAGGGCCGCTTCCCATAGGATGGTCTGACAAATCCAACCGTAGTCGACGTCAGTAGAAGAAGCAGTCATATTTCCATATACGTTTCACAGCAATTCTCCGACCTCAACTTCATCGTCCAGGATATCAATCCAGGCATGTTGAAGCAAGGACCTAAGTGACCGGAGTTCTAATCGGTTGAAGGCCGCGTATCATTTATGCAGCATGACTTCTTCCAACCCCAACCAATTCACTCCGCGAGACCCTATTTCATTCGACAAACCCTACATAACTATAATGGTAAACAATGCATTAAGATTCTGCAATGCCTTATCCCTGCCATGCAGAACAGACCCTCGGGCTGAACGGCTTTACTCATCAACGATATGGTCTTGCCTCCACCAAACACGAAAACTAAAGTAGAGGAACATTCTTTGCGCCAGATTGACATGGCGATGCTGAATGGGTATTCGACTAAGCAGTGGACTTTGAAGGAGTTTGCGGCGTTGCTTGAACAAGCCGACCCCCATTTTCAGGTGAGTTTGTGTAAGCTAGAAATGAGGTTCGGGACTCGCCTATGAGGTCTCGCCATCAACACCTCGTACGAACCCTCGTACGAACCTTCGCTCCATATAAACTCGTATAGAAATTCGGTTTTCAACGGCTCAATAGCTCTACCTCTTGTATATAATCCCCCTTATCTCTTTGATAGATGAATCAAGCTTCTCGTTGCAATCCTCATTGTACACCTATCAGTGATTCATCCTCACAGTTTGCTGTACCGTGGAACACGAAAGTTTCCCGGACACATGAATTGGGCTAACGATTCCTCCGTTGCAGATTGTCCAGGTACATGGGGATGGAATCATGGGTCTTCTCGAGGTGCATATGATGACACGTTGAGATGGATGGATTTAATGGTGCTGTTTTGGATACCGATATGACTAGTTCCTATAGTTCCTTTCGGTGTTGCATACATGCATCTCATATATATGACCATACATGACTGTAATGGCAATGTATCGGAGGTTATTGGATTGTATCTTGCACAATGTTCGGGTCATAAAACAAACATTGAGCAATCCAGCATTGATTAAGGTCAATGAACCTTTCAAGTGATTGCGTAACAATGCAAACAATAGTCAGCGTATGGTTTTGGTTTTTGGTTTTTGGTTTTTGTGGTTTTCATTGTAGTTAAACAAGGATGAATAGTCGACGTATATAAACTTCATTCTCTATATCCCTCGTGCGAAAATTTACCCTAGCACAACTCGTACAAACCACTCCCACGATGCTACCACCACCACCTCCTCCTCCCGCAACCAGGCCACCTGCAATGCCTCCGACGAATGGTACCCCACCTGTAATGCCTCCCATAAAGGCTCCTCCCATGCAGATCCGCCCGCCACCTCGAATGCCTTCCACAAATGGTCCCCCACCTCTTCCGCCTTCAATGCCTTCCACGAATGTTCTCCGACGTCTTCCCCTACCCCCACCTGCAATGAAGGTTCCTGTTCGCCCGGGTCCCCGGCCGCCTCTGCCTCTGCCTGCAATCCGTACAGGCCAGGCACCCCCACCTCCCCCTATCACCACCGCTGATCAGAAAGAGCAAGATCTGGAAGAGCGTTATAACGATATCATCAGCTGCGGCCTCAATTCATTCTACGAAGTATCTAAGACGCAAAAGGAAGAAATCGATTATCTGACTGACACCAAAGCCGCACTTGAATTTCAGGTTGAGACATTGAAGAAAGTCCAAGACAGCCTGGTCAAGTCAAAGGTCGATGTGGAAGTTCAGAATGCTCGAATGAGGGTAGAGATCGATACGCTGCGCAAGCAAAAGGGAGCAATGCAAGTCGAGATCACATCGAACTATCAGCAGATGAACAACTTGCGCCGCGAAATCGATACTCTGCGTAAAGAAGCTGAGCTCTACAACTCGATTCCGAAAGAGCAATTGATGTGGCTTCGTGACATGCCGCGCCGCTAGGAAGCTTTTGGATAAAGATCGCTCGGTGAAATTAGCTGGCATTCGCTCTCGACTGGTAGATGAGGCTTAATCATCTACCAATTTCAAATGAAAGGGTTGGCGAGTTTCATATAAATGTCAGGAACTGATGGATTCCTGGTAGCAACCATGATTTGGATAAGCAGAATAACAGCTCCAATGTTGGCCTTCTTCAAAAATATTGACATATAAAATACAATCAATGATATCAATGAATTTCTCAATAGCGCCGTTGACCTGTAAAATATATATTAACCTTGAAATTAGAGACAGGCCGTATAATGAACATGGTTTGTATTGTGTCTCGAAAAGCTCGCTGAAGGTAACGTTAGCTTCAATGAGCACACGCACCTATGACCCTTCAACAATGAATATCCGTCCTGTTGCGAATGAATGTTTCGTCGTTCTGATGACTTACATTGTTCACGTTCTTAACCCTTCAATATTTATTCACGACACTAGCCTCGTCACTGAAGACAGTGAATGTGCTCAAGCCTATCGGAATGTAGCATCACAATGCCTGTGCTCTATTTACATAAATACTCTAGTTTTGATCGAATTTTATCCTCGTCCCTTCCACAACATCACACCCCGACCACACCCACAACATCCCGCCCACCATGTCTCCCCAAGAAGCAGACAAAATGGACACAATCACACTTCCCGATGTCAAAATTCGCCCCAATCAGGAGACACTCGCTATTGAATTTATCGTAAAAATTCCTGCTGATGAGCTCGACGTAGACGACGAGGAAGTTGCCGAAGGAGAGGAAACGGATACTGACAATGAGGGCCGATTCCAGGGCAAGTACACTGACGAGGTCAAGAATAAGGGAAACTACAAGGAGCTGGAAGCCCTCCATAAGGCCCTTATAGCACGCTACAACCGTGACTGGGCCCGCGCCGAAAAGTACAGGTACAAGACCGACAAGGAAAGGGCCGAGATGAAGAAAAAGAACTCTAAGCTTGACAGGGAAAACTACAAGCTTTACTCCAATCGCAAGGAACAGAAGGCTGAGGTTGAGACTCTTCGTCAACAGTTGAAACATGCTAAGCAGAAGGCTATGAACTTGAAGGTGGCCAATGAGGGCATGCACAAGAGCGTTATGGGTTTCGTTTCGAATGACCGCTCGTTGGCTGATTACATCTTGAGTTGGGGTGATGATCCTAACTTTTCATCTGCTCCTCCACTGACTATGCAGAAGCTCATGGGGAAAACCCCTCTTCCGAAATTCGTGGGTTTGGCAGGAATAGCTCCACAAAATCATGGGGATTCGACAGGCACTACCTCTCTGAACCCCCAGGCCATCACAGGTGTTACCTCTTCCCAGGCAGACTCTACACCGGTCCCAGAACATGATGATGTTGCTCGCCCCAATATGTAGGCTACTAAACATTCCACGCACTTCCACGCACCTAGACAAAATGGCAAGGACATGGCGGAGAAGTGTTGATTGAACAATGATGAAGGGCGCCTACCAGGATAACAATTCTAGGAACTCAAGCAACCCTGATTTGCTTACCTTCCATAGGCTATCAAAATAGTTTGAACACAAAACAAAATATTGATTTAGGAAACATGTATTTTTTTTTCTTCGTGATGTTTGTCTGGTTTGGCTGTGGTTTCATAAGTGTAGCGGTGAAATGGATCAGAGAATATACCCAAATCATCCACATAAATTTCATCTCAATTTTTCCTGGGCGAGGTAGATTCTAATTGGTACAAGTAATGATATTTTCTCCTGAGCATGGAAGTCCAATCACCTAACCAAGAACGGCTAGCCGATGCATTAATCCCATCATAGATTAGGCGGAGATTTCGCATCTTCGAAGTAACCTGCCCATCCGGTTATCTATATACCGCGCAAAGACTTCCTCTGGTCCAAACTGGCAGATCCTTGATTTTCATCTGCCTTAGTATTACTAGGTAATCAATTGGCGTTCATTGTTACCGTAAACCGGCGAAGCACGTGCCCAGTCATTCGCAGGTTCGGCAGAATATCGGCCTTGTATATAACCTCAAACAGCGAAGAAAAATATCACCAAACAACCAACTAGCCAGCGAGACCACCGACAACCCCAAAGACCGCAGCACAACATTGTTCGGAGCTACCCTCATTAAAGGCAAAATGCTCTTCGACGACTCGAAAATGCTTTGGCATAGAGCTAAGGCCGCACCTCAACGGTTCTGTCGTACCATCCTCGTCGCTATTCTTTTTTTCTCGACTATCACGGGATTGATTCTAGGCCCAGTTATTCAGCTACTACTTGCATATGGTACACGCTTTGTTATTGCAGTCCTTGCTACACTCGCTCTACGTAAATGGATCCACGGATTTTGGTTGAATACCATGACAAGCCGTCAAAGGACCTACGTAATACATGGCATCATGGTCACTATTCTTCTCTGGGGCTTCGCAAACTTCTTCAGGTTCATATTTGCGCCCATTATCAAGCTCGTGGTTGCATGTGTTATGCATTTCGGCCTCTACTGGCTCAAGGTTTTGGTGGCTTTACTCGGTGCTGAGGAAGAGGTATAATTATCGGAAATGCATATTGTTTGCGCATTGCATTATGGTTGACGGGTTATGGTCCAGGCATGATTCAAACTCTTATGAATTTGCAAGGGGAGTGTATGAACTAATGTGATCTGAAGTCGTTCATACTATATCTGACGATTAGCTGATGCAAGTTCAACCTGCGCTTGGATTTCCTTGCATTGGAAAGAATATGCGTCGATCGATTGGTCGAAAAGTGTGTGTGTGTGTAAAGCAAATATACTTTTAATACTACCCACGACATTTCCAGAACCAACTTGATATTTAAGAATCATTTGCAAGAAAGGGGAATTTGTGAGAAAAGCACGGTTGATACTACTACTTCGTCGGGCATTAAGGACTGAAATTTGGGAAAATGAAAGAAAGTAGAGCCATAATTCCACTATTGAATTTGGCAATCAAATGACGTAGTGAAATTCACGCGAAGCACGGCACTGCCTTCAGGAAAGCCAATGGTAGGAAACAACTTTCCGCCGACATTCTCTAATCTATTTCCTACTCACGAGGTTACAAGATGTTCAGCGGAGAAGTTTGATCAGACTTACTCAATCGTCTTCCATTTTTGGTGAAAACCACGGCCTTTTCCGTAGGAATGCTACAACAACCTACCACGTCACCCTTTCCATACGGAATGGCATAGGACAATTACCCTTGGGGGATGTTGTTATTATGGGTACCACCATTTCCACCATGAAACCCCCATGAATTATAGTCCCATCCTGGGAGTCGGTTGAGGGGAATATGACAGTCTAATACCAATGGCAAGATCACTGCCGTTGCATGAATTAGCATTGGTATGATGAATGGAAATTAATTTGATAAATACATACCTGTTACTTGTGCAATCTTGGATTGTGACCTCAAAATAAAACTGCTTAGTTGGATGAACAGGATGATTGGACTGGATCGATATTCCATCGGCACATCTTGTCTCCTCTTGAAATTGTGTCAATAGGATATGTGTAAGCGGTAAGGACTGACTATAGGATACTTACCATGACTATCAAACTGAATTATTAGATCTGCTGTATCGGATCCTGGTATGTTCCATTTTCTTGCTCCGATGAATGTCGTTGGTAGTAAGATCGAATCGTTAGTCACACATAAATGATTGGGAATATCCACATCTCGGCTACTCATGGCCACAGAGCTTAAAGTCCATCCATGCTTATCAGTGAGTGAAGGATCAGCCAACAACCCAGAGTAGGTATGAAATGTGTGAGCATATAACGGAGGATTGATCTATATTCTTGCATGTCCGAAGCGCTAGGGACAGAAGATCTCTCTAGCAAGTCCGACTTGGCATTACCTTAATAGGTATTACTTTTGTGTATATAGCTCGCTACTTCCCATTGTGAGGAATCAGAGCTGGCAGTTGTGTAGAGAACTTGATGGACGACCTGATGAATTTGCTATGAATGAGGGCGAGCTATATACATCAGAGGACTACCTAATGGGGCAACGGAAGGTTGCGTAATCACTATGAATACCAGTGGATCCAACCTTCCATGGAGTTCCTTCATTGGGTTCGGATAGAGAGGAAGCTCTCTTGATACCTCGGTATTTCATGAGTACCCCATATGGCTCACACCCATAGCAAATTCATTAAGTTGCTCATCAATTCTCTGCGCACCTGCCTGCTTCACAAAATGCGAGGTCCACCAGTCGTTGGTCTCTTATATTGAGCTTCAAGTTGTTCCCGAAGTTCAACAAGTAGTCAAGAATGGCGTTAGTCGGGTGGTTCTTTGTGCCAAGCAAGACCTCTTCCCAGGTATTCTTACTTGCGAGATTATCCGCCTTTGTCTTTGAGAGAAGGAGTACAAGTAAGTGGGTAGTTGTTAAACTTGGTTGCGACTTGGAGTGGGATACCAGTTGACCTGTCCATACGAAGACTGGAGAAAGCTTTTTGAATGGCTAAATGTGGTGAAAGAGGTCAAAGTCATCAAAAGCCTAAACATTCCCGATAGCACCACTAGCCCAATGAGTGATGATCTGGTTCATGATGCCATAATACAGCCGCTCAGGATTGAACGGTTCCATTGGCGTAAACTAGACATCAACCTCGATATCCTGATCAACTCAAAGAATAGTACGTACTTCAGGGACATCGTGCTATATTCTAGTGGCAATTGGAGTGTTTTGTATCACTGGGCTAGCGAAGAAGGACTTGCAAAGCTATTAGCCGTACGTATGAGCAATTCAATTCCCATTTAGACTTGCTGACAAGACAAGCTACGCCAAGTAACGATCATCATGGTGGGGCCTAACATAGGCGTGACAGTGAGTACCATGCAACCCCGTTATTGGCTCCTATCTAATAATACTTCAAGGACAAGAGTGCAAGGGACAGTCATAAATTGTGTATGGAAAAATACAAGAAGCGAATTGAAATAATCTTCCAACGCATGAAAGAGACAGGCCGCATCCAATTTGACTGGAACCCTGAGTAAGCCTCCTTCCTTATTTTATGCTAATGGAGGTTTCTAACACAAGCATAGACTAAGGCTGTTTAAAGATTTGGAAAAGTGCCACGACTACATTAAAAATTTGAATAATATTTGTTTGCACTGATCAGCGCAATCCTTCAATTTTGAATAGTGCCCAAGCACGCCGACGCCAGCACGCCCTCCGCCTTCAAGGTAGACCCATCAAAATTGCCATCATCGATAATGGTGCAGATAACATTCGGTCTACTGTAAATAGGAACATCGAGAAAGGCATTTCATTCGTTACGGTTGACCCAGAAAGCGGAAATCGATTACTACCTTGGTGGATGGTGTCCGACCCCCATGGAACCCAGATAGCATCACTGATCAAGAAGGTGAATCCGCTCTGTCACTTGTATAATGCGCGTGTGGGAAAGGGTAGGAAGGATATTTTGCCTGAGAATGCAGCGAAGGTGCGTTGGCCCTTTTAGATAGATACGGCTATTAGACTTACGAAGTCATCAGGCCATGGAATGGGCAATCGAACAAAAGGTCGACATCATTTCCTGCAGTTGGATTACAAAGAAGATTGTTCCACAATTGAAGGAAGCCATCAAAAAAGCGATTGATGGCAGTGAGAATCGCAAGACTCACCCTACCCTTCTTATATGCTCGACAGCCGACGAGGGCGAATACGCGGGAGAGATCTACCCTACCAACTACGACGGGGCTATCAAGGTGGCGGCGACGGATAAGTATGGACGTTTGAGACCGGCATCACTATCTGGCGTTGATGTCCTAGTTCCAGGAGAAGACATTGATGCAGATGGACCAAGTTACATGGATAAATATGCCACGGGTTCAGTTACAGGCTCTTCGGTCGCTACGGCGCTGGCATCGAGAATTGCATCTTTGGCGCTGCAGTTATTTCGAACGTTCAATGAAGACGAGGATGATTTGACGCAGTTCCTTACTGAGGAGAGAATTAAGAAGGTTCTCAAGAGGATGGGAAGCGGGTCAAATGGCATACAACCAGCTAAGTTGTTTCATCACAAACCTGATGTTTTGGCTAGAGAATAGATGGTCACGAAGTTTACGGAGGGACTGATTCAATTGCTACGAAGCTCCATTAGATTTTTTCATGAATGAATGCTCGCTACTCTACATATATGTGCTTTGATCTCCATGTTTTCATTCAACGTTTGAAGTTATCACTCAAAAGTATCAAGTCCAACACGCTTACCCCCATGACACTTGCTTGAAAATTGCCCGACTGAGTTCCTCAGGTTCCTCCCGCTATGCATGAAAGATGCCGCCAATAGGGACACATCAAGAATGATTGCTCGTGATGTACGGTCTGACAAGGCACGCGATAACGCGGATCGACACGTAAGCGATTGCCATCACGATGAGTCCATTATTGTATCCATTCCCGTATGCGGCTTGCTGATCCTGTTCGCGGTTGTTCTGAAGCCGTCCTATCTCTGCAGTGTGCTCTTGTAACTCGTTCTGTAACCGTTCCCTCTCCGCAGTATGCTCTTGCGAGTCATTTTGCGCTCGCTGTACCTCCGCGATCTGTTGTTGAAGATTATTCTGCAGACGAATTCGCTCCTCTTCGCTGTGGTTCAATGTATTTTGCAGAGTATTCCACTCTCCAGTTGCCTGTTCAATCTGAGAGCGGAGATCATTTTGCAGACGAATACGTTCTTCCTCACTATGGTCCAAAGCGTTTTGTTGTGTGTTCCGCTCGCGAGTTGCTTCTTCAACCTGTTGTTCCATCTCATTCACCAGGCGAGTGCGGTCTTGCTGGAGTTGAAAACGCTGCTGCTCCAATAGCATAATCCGTTCCCTCAATGCGTTTTCATAGCGAGTATGATGCTCCTCGCCCTGAGCATGCGACTGTTCATAAGACCACAGATGGCTTAAGAGCTCATCCAATGTTCGCCGCTGTTGTTGTACTTGCTGTATGTGCTGCGTTGCTTCCTGTAGGTTCGGCTGCCTCGCAACCACGGGATCGTTACTATTCAGCTCCGTTTCAAGCGGGACACGGCATACGGGACATCGTAATGGGCGCATACCTTGAACGACGAATTGATCCATGCATTCGGAATGGGCGGCATGGCCACAACGTATCGCTAGCAACGTGGGATTATCTTCATTGTCGGAGTTGGTATCTTCGAGAAGATCTTCTGGGCAAATAGGGCATTGGGTTTGGTTGTAACGCGGTCGAGAGACTGGAAGGACACGAATGAATCGAAGAGCGGGGTTTGGAGGTGGTGGCATCGTGTATTTGACTTGATAGAGGCTGTTCGTTCGATGGGGTGCGGTTGTGGTTGGACAAATGTGGTTGGTGGTGACAGAAAAGGTTGAGCAACCGCAGCGCGAATAACTTTGTATCTGGACGAGGTAAATTTTCATATATCCATGCGTCGTGTACATGTGCTTCACTTGCCTTCTATTCGATTTACTGCGCATTCACTTTAGAGAAATGAGCTAGGCCTATTATCGACTAGCGTCTTGGCACACACTCAGGCAGAGTGAAGTGAGGAAATTAGCACATGACTTGTACTTCGGTTTACTAGAAGGTATTGGATCCCTATTTGTGGCAATATCATTCTGTGTGAGCCATATGAGGCATCAGTCCGGAGGATTGATCTACATCTTGCATGTCCGAAGGAACGCTACGGACAGAAAATCATTCTAGCAAGTCCGACTCGGAATTACCTTATTTAGTATTACTTTTATGTATATAGCTCGCTATTTCCTATAGCAAATTTAATCAAGTTGCCCATCAATTCTCTGCGCATCTGCCAGCTTCACATTCTGCATGGTTAATATTCGTAACACATACAATTTCCGCATGGATAAATAAAAGTGATGGTAAAACATGGCTTATTAATATCTGGACAGTTTCGAATTACCTTCAGAATGAATTCCTGCTATGTAATGAGAGAATACTGAAGTTTATTGATGCCGTCCCATGAAGATTAGATCTTTGCTCAAAAGGCTACCTTACGTCTTCGAATTCCCTTAAACCCAGTATAGATCATCGAGGCTGCGAACCCCGGCATACGTTCAAACGCCCTTCACACAAATGGTGCGCATTTGCACAATGCTCGTTCGACATGTCGGGTTTATGAAAGCTAGAAGTACACCCAAAGAAGAGCACACCCAATCGTCGCCAACACTAATCCTAGCGTAAAGCCCTGCCAATACGCACTCTTATATTCCCTCACCTGCTCTTTCAAGTTTCCAACTTGCTTGATTTTCTCTTGCAACCTTTCCTGGAGCGTCGCATGTTCTTTCTCTAACCTCGTTGCTTCTTGCTTCTGATCCTTCAGTTGGACATCGCAGCCCTTGCGGATCTGTAAGCTAGAAATGAGGTTCTGTAAGATCGACCGATCTCTCTTTAGGCATTCACTGCCAAGGAATCCTTCTAG
>AJFL01003631.1:0-16225 GCA_000467735.1 Rhytidhysteron rufulum CBS 306.38
GGCAGGCAGGATACTCCATCTTTCACTCCTCTTAACGGAATAGATAGCTTCATATCATTCTCCTACTCTTGACCACCCCATCTTCCTATTACTAGTGCGTTCGTTAGCTGCGGATTCGTTAAGAAACACTAATTAGTTTGGATGCCAGGATTTAGATCGAGCTTGCCACAGTAAACGTAGTTCTAAATTCCGTTCCTTTAAGTATTTGGTAACAGCTTTCTAACTCTATCTTGCCTTCTTTAGAACCCGTCGGATAGATCTATCTGTTATTTTAATATTAAATTCGTCGTTTATAAAGTTAAGGATCTCGTTAATGTATGCAGTAGGTTTGCTACTTAGGAATTCGAAAATCGCCTAGTATAGTTAGCTACTCAACACCAAGGAAGTATCGCGACAAATTGTACATCCTTCTAATACTGTAGAAACGTCGGGGTTCTGCCTAATCGTACACTGCGTAGGGGGTATAGCTGATCGTAGGTTTGGAAGTTCGTATGTAGCTTCTTAATCGTATTTCTACTAACACCTAAATCGCGACTTATTAATTTAATGCTGTGCCTAAGGGTAAGTCGCAGTCGTATACCCTGTATAACATCACTTTCTAGATGAAATCCTGATCCCATGGTGATGGTGAGCTATTTAAATTGATTACATTGATCTACTAGCAAATTACTATGGTGGGTGATGATCATCGTTCGGTAGCGAATACCAAACAATGGGGGGTCAAGGTATTTCGCCGCAGACGATAATAAGGTTTTGCCATGCTAGCCTAATTTGGTTACACCAGTCTTTCTTCGAATAACGTCTCAAATCAAACAAAAGTCATTTAATGGGTTTTCAGTGGTAGTAATATCAGTATTTTCATTTCACGACTTCTATGATCAATATCGACCGTAAGAAGAGACTCGTGCCACGAAGCATCTGCCTCGATCATCATAGTGAAAACAATATTACTGGAGTCGATTTAACAAATAAAGGCAAGGCGCCTTACAATGGCTCAGTGAGGTTACCTACCATGATCCCTAAGCAAGGTTACTGCCTGTAGATGTGCATTTTTAGAGTCCACTGTGCATGTATTCTATCAATGACGCAAAGTTCTTACTAAATTTCCATCGTCATGACATGCGAGTCAGTCCCTGCAGCATGCCTCACATCCTGGCTAGTCCCCGTCGGCAGTTCCACACGCTCACCCCCTGTATCCGGCATATCGTTAGTGTGTACATTAGTGCTGTTAATATCCTGTACCGACATATTTACAAGCCAGGGTAGTGGTTTATAGCCAATCCTATCGTATTGCTCGACGTTGAAATCCTGGCCCTAGCGACACGAATCCGGATACTCCACATGTAGATGCTCCGCGTGTAAATACTCCGCATGTAAATACCCCGGCCCCTCACCCCAGATTTATCCTATTTGTATCCCCCCGCTCAAAAAGACCAAAGCGCGTCGAATAGAAATCTGGTAATTACATATCCTTAACATTGAAAGCATGGAAACACAATCTCTTCTCAACTACCTTTTGGATTCACTTTCCAGTAACCCATTGATTACTCTATGTGTGGGAATAACCACATTGGCCTTACTCTGCTGTTCGCTCTGCATTCTCCAAGCCCTTTTATCACCACTTCGAGATGTTCCTGGCCCATTCTGGGCGAGATTCACTCGGCTATGGTACCTCCGTAGTGTATGGGCTGGTAATTTCGAGAAAACAAATATCAAGCTCCACAGGAAATATGGTAGGGATATACGGACAAACACGAGGACTAAAAATACTGAAACGTCTCCCTCAGGGCCAGTGGTTCGCATCGCACCGAACGAATTTAGCATCGATGATAAGCATGCAATCAAAACTATCTACGGGCTCGGTTCAAACTTTATCAAGGTGCGAACGCTAGTATGGTTCTCATTGAGCTACTGTTAATATCTAAATTCAAGGCTCCCTGGTACACTGCCAGTGAGCGACCGAATCCAGAATCTCGCAGCCTTTTCACCGATCGAGACCCAAAGCGGCATTCTGTGAACCGTAGGAATGTTGCCTCGCTTTACTCTATGAGTAATCTATTAAGCATGGAGAAATGTGTTGCAGAGTGCACGAAGGATTTCATTACGAAGCTGACATCTTTCGCAAACTCAGGAGAGGCTATTAATTTACAAGTCTGGCTGCAATACTTTGCCTTTGATGCTATTGGGTTGATAACAGTGTGTTACCATCTTCTTATTATCGTCTTTCCATCGCTGACATACTAAAATTTCTGAAGGTAGGCGAAACGTTCAATCTCGTCCAAACCGGTCACGACGAAAACGATTTTATGAACTCCCTCCACACCTACCTCGTTTACGCCTCCAACGTCGGAATCCTTCATGAACTCCACCCAGTTCTCTCTTATATCGGCAGTTGGACATTTACCCGCCTACTCGTGTCTATGTCGGCGTTCGTCTCAAAGCAGATTCAAGGAAGACTCCAAAGGAAGGACTATTCAAATGAATTGGATTTTCTGGGCCAGCTGATGACACTAAGAGAAAAAGATAAACTTACATTGGCGGATGTTTATACGCATTGCTTTACCAATATAGGAGCCGGTTCAGATACAACATCCGTGAGCTTGACGGCTATCTTATACCACTTAATGCGTTCGCCGGAGATACTGACAAAGGTAAGTGCTGCGACCAAAAGGCCCCATTTTTGCTAACCCACAATGTATACCACAATGGCTTTCAAAGTATCATGAACTAACAATATATTCCCAATCCAGTTACGAGCGGAAATCGACGAAGCCGATTCAAAAGGCTGCCTATCCAACCTCACGACATTTACAGAAGCACAAAACCTTCTGTATCTCCAAGCCTGCATCAAAGAAGGTCTTCGAATGCACCCAGCCACAGGATTGCCTCTCGCCCGAGTTGTTCCCCAAGGTGGAGCAACGATAGCGGGGACGTATTTCCCCGCAGGGGTAAGATTATAAAAAAATATAATGGTACTTCATGTGGCTAAGCCTTTACGTAGACAATCGTCGGAATCAATTCCTGGGTCATGCATGCGAATAAAGCGGCCTTTGGACATGACGCTGATATTTATCGTCCTGAAAGGTGGTTGGAGGATCCAGGGAAGGCAGCGGAGATGGAGAGGTGTTTCATGAGTGTAAGTACCCAGATTCCGGATAATCTGATATCATGGAATGTTTCACTAACTGTATGTTCAAGTTCGGCAAAGGGTCAAGGACTTGCATCGGAAAGAATATCAGCTTGATGGAAATATCCCGGTTGGTTCCCGAACTTGTTAGGAGATTTGACTTTTCGCTTTCGGATTCTACGTCAGCATATGAAACGGAAAATGTGTGGTTTGTGAAACAAAAGAATGTCATTTGTAAAATTGCACCTCGAGAAAGGAGAGGCGCGTTGTAGTAAATCTGCAGATGGAAACTATACGAGTCTATGGTGAGCAGACATTCTATATCATTTTCAATCAAGGTAAATTACTATTGTCAATATTGTTTGCGTGCTGGTAGCCTGTGCCCTTATTCATTAGGGAGAATTTTGCTTACATCATTCATTCGTGTACCTATATCCTTTCCAATTAATAGTTGAAAACCACGTCCTTAGCCATTCCTGCGAACCCATACAGGCAACTTCACATTTCTGTCACATTGTAGAAAGATTACTATACCTCCATGTTAATCACTGAATCAAAAGGTATTCTAACTTCAGTCTGTGCCAACTGGGATCATGCACATTCGTTGGATGTCTAAGGAGTGGAAACCATCAATTGTTGTTCGGCCTGCCTTCTCTTGCTTGTGGTCATGCTCTTTAATGTATTTATCAATCCATCGCTTCAATCTTTTCCTTTGCACAGTCGGCGGTACATCAATGTCGCCAGCTCGCGCATGGTCATAGTCTGACAAGCGTTTGAAGATTGGCTCCGCATTATTGCGCCAATATGACTCGTTGGAAAGACCAAAGTAGAATGACCCTGGCCTGATTGATCCCCTTACTATGAAGGTTACGGCGGTGCTTTTGTCACTTTTACGGCCAAATTGGTTCTCCACATTATCAAATGCGGCCGCCATTAATCGACAAAAGGCATACAGTTTCGATGATTTGTTTCTGCTGAGAGAGCGCTTCGTGCAAATAAATAATTGGGGACTTTCTTTGAAAAGACATTCGAAAATGTGTTGTAATCTTAGGTGTTCACAATATCGACAGAGTGGTGTATCATCGTTATATACTTTGCGTTCAGATCGGGGGCAATGTGGCATGAAAGAATTTCTGAATTCTAACGCAGAAATGGTTTTCCCCTTCTGGAGAGTGTTTGGGTACTCCTCGTGGTACACATGCGGCCAATATCCACACTCTATATCAGAGCACGGACCTGGGAGGGGAGATGTCAGAACTGATGAATTTTCGACGACAGGAGAGACTTATTATAGTCTAAAAGAGGAGTTGGAAAGAAGGAGTTTTTTGAATCTGATGAGGTGTTGTTGGACTAACGTGGACTTTTCCAATCGGTTGAGGACTCGAAGACCAATCATGGAGAGGGATATTCACAACCTTTGCAACCTATTGCATTGACTGGGACTTGAAGGCCAGAATTTGGAAAACCTAAAATGCAAATGTATTGCACCAAGAGCCATAGTAAATAATGATAGAAACAGTCCATAAACCACTTGAAGTCTCACTGCTCTGACTTCATGGAGCATCGTCAAGAGCATCTCCAAGAATCAATAGCATCATTGAATCCCTGGTTTGCCAAATCCGGGTAATTCTCCTCGGTTCCACCAAGAACGGCACCGCTACAATCTTGGTTCCTGTCCCACATTAGCATTGCGCATTCTCCACGTGCAGAGCTACCTACACCCAGTATCGGCATGAATGATTCGGTGCATGTCTGATAGAACTAATCACATCATGCAGTTCGATCGGGACGTTCTCTGGACAGGTGATTCATGTCAACGATGGACGTGGGGCTTGCGATAGAAGTAAGATAGATCAAACAACTTACGACACACTCCCAAGGGAAAGTTATTCAGGGTGCGACAGGTACCGCCGTAGTTCGCATTACTGCACAGCGTCATATAAAGGAGGGTTTGACGAGGAGCCAAGGTATCTGGCATGGGTGTTGCGAGAGCCGACCCTACAGCAAGAATGATAGAGACAGTTGTAGCTCTCATTATGCAGGTAGTGGAAGTGGATATTGGTGTTAGTGATAGTGGTGAGGGTTGCGATGATGGTGAGTATGATAGTAAAGCGCAATGGATATCCCTTTAAATATCTGGAAACAAGCAGCTTTAACCAAGGTTTGCCTTGAACTTCAAAATAAATCCAATGTATTGATATATCATTTGGCGGTCGTGATTATATCTCGAGAAGGTTCGATCTTGCGAGCTGAATAGGATTTGCTGACCTGCATGAACGTCGAACACCAATACAAACCACCGGACGTCAGACATTGTAACGAACCCAGATCACTCTCAGCTCGTACAAGACCATCCACATATCACTCCGGATATCACAGAATGGCAAGCTGCAATGCTTCACATAGAATCGCCCGTTCTAGACTGGCCTCAAAATTTAAAATGACATCCTTTCTGGCTTCTGGCAAATTATACGATTGTATTCCGAGATTGTAATATATTTGCCTCATTGCCGTCTATCTACGCATAGCTCCGCCTCCTTTCATTTTCCTGTTTGGGGAGGGACGAGTTACTTTTTATGTTCGATTCTGGTATTGGCCCCCTTCGCCATTCGTTTGCGGTCCAAATGAGATGAAGGAATTAATATAGATGAAATGGCTGACCGGAAACATCAATATGCAACGGTGCTCGAAAATCAGGGAGGTGATGAGTTTGCCCAATAGGACTGGGGTATCCGAAGTGGCTAGCTGAAGTGGCCCTTAGTTGTTTTGGTGGTTTTTCCTGAACGATAAGAATCCGATAGCATTCACTAATCGCACTAATCTCGTCTCAGACTACCATATGGGATTGTATTTTGGACCATGGGTCAACATGTGATTTGAAATTGCTCCCAAAGAGTAAACATGCTTGGAACATCGGTCTTCAGTGTAAGCTTCCTGATGTTTACCTAACTCAGCGCTATTCATCCGCCTAGTATGCCATTAGATTTCAACAAGAAGGATGATGTTCAGGCGGTAAAGGTATATAAGTTATTAGCTTAGAGGGGAAGGCAAAGGGTGATGGAGAAACGAGGTCAGAACAGTGACGAAGCACCGAAACTAAAAAAGATATGTTCCTTATCCAGTTCTGGTGAAGTAGGAATATATTTACCAGTGTGGCTTGGCGTAAGTTAAACTTCGATCGCTTGACGCTTCTCTCAACTCCATGCCTCAGGATTAGTGTATCCTCCATTATGTCGATAACTTTACATTTGATTGTCACCTCCATCGAATATTATCAGGCCAACAGTATGAGAGACTATGTGAACGGTCCTTTCAACTCGATCCTTCTTTGAGAGGACGCATACACCTCATTTAATCGATGCTTCCAGTTTCCGAGTTCCAAGGGCTGCATGCACTTCACCTGATTCGAGTGGACCATCTTCAAGCAATCTGAAGGCTTCACCGAGGAAGTGGTGGATCACTGTCTCTTTGTCGATTCAATCGAAGGAGAGAATCCAAATGGGTTTATAGGAGTCAAGGACCTTGGGAAATATACCAGTCGTGAACAGCGTGGAACGTGAAGTCCTAGCAAAAGAGAGCCTGATAACCCCTCTTCGAATGACATTACGAAATATGGAGGGCTGGACTAGAAGAGGTGTCGATACGGCGACTACTCAAGTGACGAGGATGAGGTGGAATGAGAGATGAATGAGGGATGTGCCGCAGACGACAAATCCTTCTCATTCGGCTAGTCAACCCCTTTAGTCAACACCAACATTTCCCCCCCACCAGGACCCTAGTGGTCATAACCCCTCCGCCCGTTCGCAAAGCTCTACCGAGTGCAACCTGAACAATGATCACGATGACGGCAATGATATCGACCCGCAGCCTTCCGCCTCCGAGGTCACACATTTGGAATCCTCTATTTGATCACGACGGACTTTAGGTTTAACACTACGAAGACCCAATCATTTTTAATCCCATGGCCGATCCATCGAATAATGTCCGAACCCTCCTTGTACGTTATCAAAACCTTGTCTTTCATTCTTCACAATGTTGTTGAGGCATTGTTGAGTATACAATATCGGCGGCACTGTATCCCCAAGCTTGTTTCATCGGTTTTATATCTGCGAGATTAGATCGCGTAATCTGAATGCGTTGTACTCATTCATAGATCAAACGTATCAACCTATATCAGGCTTTTTCATTATTCACAAATTTCCAATTTACTCCGCACCCTTCTTCAACGTTCCTCTTTTCACTACCAAATTAATTTCCAAAAACTCGCTTAGCAGCTTAGGCTAAACCAACGAATGTCCTCCATTCTTCTGAACTTCGTGCTGACCCTGACAACAACACTTGTTTATGACGAGGTACGATGCCCTATATGCCTTGAAGATTTCAACTTCGAGAGACGGATGAAGCTATCGTACTCATGTCTAAATGTAGCCACGCAGGACATAAGCATTGTCTAGTTGAGATGCTCCAACACAAGTAGGAGTGTCCCGTTTGTATGGCCGATCTTTTGGAGCTAAAGAGGACGTGATGGATCTAGATACCCGATGGATGGAGAAGGACACGGAGCAAATGGCCACTGTTATTGAGGCTATGGCTGATGGATACAGTCATTGGCAAGAGCGGAGTGAACTCACCGAGAGAATCTCTGAGCTCCAAACGCGTCTGGATGAACAAGAAGAGCGACATCTAGAGGAACTTCGTCAGCGTGACAATGCTCATGAAGGAATTATTGCGGAGCTGAAAGATCGTATCAAGACGCTCGAGCTGCAGGGTCGTCGGGCGGATGTGATTGAGTCGAATGAGACGTCTGAGTGATTGACTGGCCTTTACAACGCAACACGGAAACATGGCAAACCAGGTAATCGGGTATTTTCATTGATTGCCTATAACGTTAATTTGATCCGTTTACTAAATTGGTAATATATCGCACAGCCAATGCGCCAAAGCTGGCATTTTTTACAATGTCTGTATCAGGATAGAAACAAGAATTTGAAGCTTCTTCCAATTTCGAATTGCAGTTGAAGTGTAGCAACCATCAACATAACATTATTTATCTATCACTCACGTCATATATCTGCTAGCGATCCTCCAGAAGAACTACTTTTATAAGTCTCTCGAAGATTTCGTTTAAGCTACAAGATAATACGATACTGTCTGATCCATATTTCCCCGAATGCTCGTCGTAACGCCTCTTTTCCGTCTTGATAGGGTTAAGGCACGCCTAAAAAATTAAGTAACTGATATTCATACACCCCCCACTAGTATGCATAACTTTTCTTTGTGTCTTTGCAATGTTTGGTCTACCGTAATCGCGGTACTCCTCTTGGCCTATTTATCAGAAATGGTCACTGATGACAGGTGTACAACAAGGATTGCAACGAGGGCTGTACTGGATTTATATAGAGTGAAGATGAGGGTGATATACACCACGTATCTCGATTATACCGATGGAAACCGGGCTATAGTTCGTACGAGGTTCTAAAGGATTTAGCGTACATCCATCGTTCATAGGATGCCAATACCCCATTGGCGAAACCCCTGGCTAGCGTACATTATGACCCCACAATGTACGGCGAGGAGACGACTCCTTCAACACCCCTCAAACATTCCACTGCAGCCTAGAGACCTCTTTAACCATGGCCGAAGAACCTCCCCTGATCGGGAGCGACAGCAAACTTAGAATCGAAGATACTGGCATGTCTTCTGCACATGCATTCGCTGAAGGAGAACCTTTGAAGATCTCTTTATCCGTAATCCTCCGAGGCTTGAAAGGTGTTTTCGCAGCTACAACCGCAGCGGGCAGAAAGGTGGAAGAGATTGCCCAGGCCATCGTCATAGCAGCAGGGTATGATAATGACACTGTAGAGAAAAATGATATCTTCCTTTCTCTACGCACATGGGCCGTTCATATCCGGGAAGCAACTCTTGAGGAGAGTGAACGGCTTCGGGCCAACCTTGCCGTCGCTATCGGATTCCTATCCCTCTCGGGCCGTCAGAATGTGGGTGTACGCAATGAAGATCTAGACTTCGTGTGGGGTTTAGTTCGCGAGTCTTTAGACACCGGCTCTATAACGTATACCGTATCTCGCAGCGCACAAGGTTTTCTGGCCGTGCCACTCTGGAGTTTCATGAAAGACGGCAGGATCGAAGAGCTTTTCCGTCTTCATGTCTGGCTGCCCGACGGTAATCGAGGGGTTCCCGACCTTGCGATACACATGCACCAACCATTTGCGCAAAGCTGGACCTTGACAGGGGAGGGTCGCGACCTTACCTTCGCCGTGCAGCCCGCGGACGATGCTACTGCCACCCACGCCGAATACTGCGTTGGGTGGAGCGATAGTAGTGGCAAGGGTACCGGCACGACTTATCAGACTCACCAGATGTCGTCTACCGTCGTCAATACCGGGAAGCTGGTGCGCATCGTCCCAAAGTTAACGCAACTTCATTCTCGTAATATGACCTACACCGTTCCCGCTGGGATATTCCACAAGTCAGGAGTAGCCCCGAATATCTTGCATGCAACCCTTTTCTTCTTCGATTCTCACCGTGGATTCCAACCAGTTGCACCCGTTTTAGGCCCCGTGGGTGGAGAGCCCTACACCCAAGTTCGTGACCCTGCTGGCATGACCGCGAAAACGCTTGTTAACATGGTTGAGTCGGTGCGGTTGTGGGAAGCGTTCTATACACAAGGGCTCCAACACGGCCAGAAAGCCGAATGGGAAGAATGCTTACGAGCCCATCGCAGCGCTCTGCACGTATTTGAATCAACCCCAGCATTCCCGAAGACACCGCATTACAGGCATGCGGTATTGGGTAGACTTGGCCATACGTACAGAATGCTCGGTCGATACGACCTTGCCAGGGAAACGCTCGAAGACGCGCTCCGGAAGATGCCACCGGGGCAGCAGCGTATTGAGACTACTGGTGAATTGGCCGTAGTTTACCGCCATATGAACCGGTTGGAAGATGCACAGAGAGCTTGTGAAGACGAATATAACACTGCGAAGAGTCTTGATCTCAGACAGGAAATGTGCCGTGCGATCGGTAATTTAGGAATGGTTAATTATCAATTGTTCTTGCTTACTCAGGACACGAGCTTGTTGGATGTCGCCATAGGCCAGTTGAACGAGAGAGTCGAAATTGCTCGACGATTAAAAGAAGATGCCATGACCCAACCAAGTGATCCGGAATCAGCACAACGAGCTATCGACTTCGCTTCTCAACGGGAGGCTATTGCTCTAGCTCGGCTATCTCTATGTTTCACTACAAAGGGTGATACTAACCAAGCCATCAACCTCGCATCAGAGGCCCTCAAAGTCTCCTGCACCCAAAAGGACTCCACCAAGATCGCCTTTTCCAGATTTTTCTACGGTCGAGCATTGCTGCTGGGTGGCCGTGCTAAAGAGGCATTAGCCCAGTTCAATCCATCAAACGCCTGCACACCTATCATCGCCTTATGCAAAGAGCCCTCTGACGAGCATCGGGACTACATCCGTGAAATGATCAAGGCTGGAGCGGACCTAGATCTCCGGGACGAGCAAGGCTATTCTGCTCTGGACTGCACCGTTTATAGTGGTGATACGGCTACTCAGGCGCTAATATTGGAGGGGTTGCGACAAAAGTACGAGACAGGGGATGATGTTGAAGGCCGAATTGAGCAACAACAATATGAGGCGATACTTCGAAAGGGGTACAGGGAGCTCTTTCAAGACAAGCTACGGCCGGTTCTGTTACGGGCAGATCGCGATGGTGACATCTTTCAGCAGCTTCGTCAAGCGTACTCAAATGCTCTCACCACCAGTGACGATGGAAAGCACCTATTTGACGGTCTTAAGTTTGTTCGTTACACTGACTTTCTAAAATGCGGTCGACTTCCTAGATCAAGCGATGGTTTGACACGTCAACTCGATGACAAAGCATCCTCTGAATTCATCATCTTCTTCTCCTATAGATGGGTGGCCAAGGATCCTGGTGCACAGGCTATGGAAGACTCGCCAGATGATATCCACAACACTCAATACCAACGCATGATCCGAGCTATCAGCGAGTTCCTTGCACTCCATCCTGAGGTTGATGCTGATCGAGTGGGTATCTGGATAGTAAGTGAGACCATGGACCACATCGCACAGTTAATCTCTAATCATCACTTGTTACTAGGACTTTGCTTGTGTAGATCAAGGCAAACCCCGACCGGGCGTCGCTGCTTTGCCCATGAACCTTTCGCAATGCAATGTCATGATCAGTCTCATTGATGAAACGTATTACGATCGTTCCTGGTGTTGCGTCGAAGTCAAGATGATCCAAACCCTCCGAAAGGCATACGGCATACACCTGTGGTATGAACATGTTATTGGCACTACTGATGGGAAGGAGTTCCTTCGAGATGGCCCGTTGGATATGGATATAAACATGGCGGAGAAGCAGGTGACGTATGAAGCTGATCGGCCGAAATTGGTGTTTCTAGAACGCCAGACCAATCTTTTGGGTTAGAAGGACTAAGTAAAGAACAGAATAGATTGAAATTTTATTACAACGAATGAATGCTGCATTTTGAAAGGAATTCAATCGGGTGACCAATAATGTCCCGGGCCAACTGTGATTGAATCGCGATTAGACACATATTCCCCGACAAGTTTTTCCTGCGTTAAGTTCATCTGCGGTCTGAACTCAAGATAATCCAAGTCACCATCCACAAACTCCGCAGAAGTCAGACAGTCAACATGATTCCAAGCTTCTACATGTTTCCGGGCTTGAGTTGGGAATCTTAGACACATATGCGACCCGAACCATCTCGGAGAGTGTATGAAGCCGAGCATAATACGAGGCACGGAGGCAAGATTGGGCATCCCTGCATGCCAGAGCCGCAGGTCTCTAATGCAAATCGAGCCTTTGGGGATTGTAGGTTGAATGGGAGGACAGGTCTTCGCTCTCTCCATAAAAACCTCACGTTTTATCCATCCCATGTCTGAGAAAGCATGATCGCCCTTGTTGTATCCACAATGTGTCCCCAACCAAATCTCCGTACCACCGTTCCCGGGATACACATTATCCAAATAGATACAGGACTCCAGGAAAACTGGAAAATCCAAGTGACGGCAGTAGTAATCACTATGCACTGCCTGACGACCGCAACCCCCTGGCAGGGCAATATTTGACGTTGCGAAAGAAAGCTGAGGATGTGGTCCAATAATATGCTCCATCAAGTTTACAGCAAATCGATTCGCCCAAATGTCTTCATGCAGGTATTCTGCGAGTAGTGGGGGTGTCTGGGTGATGTTTTTGGGAGCACTTCCGTGGTTATAATGGACCCTGTTCGAGGCTAGGTTTATTGGAATATCTTGTAACATGCAGTCCCGAATATGGTCCAGTGAAGATGACGAAACGGCATTTTCTAATATCACAATGCCGTTGTGATGGAACTCCTGGAGACCACGTTGTAAGTTCACATTGGTTAACCGGGCGTTCGTTCGCTCGGCTTCGGTGATATGGATGTGTTTGAGGCTCAATTTTCGACTCTGCCCGAATGCTTTGAGAGCTCTTGGGTACTTCGCTCGAAGTTGAGATATTGACATTATTCATGTTATCTCCGCCAAATATCGTCCGACATCAAGAGACTATTTCGAGGTCCAACTCCACCATCAAGTGAACCCCACTCGTTCGGAAAACTCTGCGATACAGTGGGGCAAAGTAGGCAACACGGCTAAATACGGCACACCCCCTGCTAGGCAGCAGGTAAAACATGAAATCCGAACCTTTTCTAATCTTCTAATAAATATGTTTTTGTTTCAAAATCCTTCAAAGTTAATTTAGAGGTGTTAATAAATAGGGAGTTGACTCACAAGTTAGAATAATTCAACTTGCACACTCCAACCGCAAGCACACCCCGGTATAGCAAGACGGGTGCGTCCAATGATAGCTCCGTTCTCAAGGATAATTCCCATGCCGTCAAGAATACTGTCCCTATATGCCAGGCCCGGGATACGATAGAGCTGAGTATGACTGCTCGGTTGGCGCCACAGAGAGGTCCTACACAAGACGGTCCGATCGCATTTCTGACACCGCACCGTGAGTACGGTATCCTCTCCTTTTATACATATTCGAGACCAAATCTCCAAACGTCCAAACTTTCCAAATGACCCGAAGCTCGACGTGGGTGGCTTTGATAGTGCAAGGAGTGAGATGATCTTGTTGCATAGTAGGTCGCGTTTTGAAGGCTCCTGAACTTCTGTGTATTTGATCAGAAGTTGGTGAAGTTCTTGTCGAATATCCTTTCCTAGAGGGACATGGTAACGAAGCGCTGGAAATTCATGGCTGACACCTTTTGAACTCCAGAAGAGCTCGGAGGGGTACACCCGCTCGAGGTCTGCCAGGAATCGCGATACGGATCCAGCAGATGAGGTGACAAGGTGAGGAAGTAACTGGTTGAAAGCAAAGGATATATCTCCAGTTTGGGTACCCAAGGAGACGCTTTCTTGAACTGTTCCGAGGGGATCTAGTTGCAAATACACGGTGTTGTTTTCGACGCGCGGCGCAAATCGAGCTGGTCGAGTTTGGAAACCTAAGCCCCACATTTTCGAGTCCATCACGGAGTGGCCTTTAAGCCAAAGAGCTTCATCGTATTGTGGTTCGTTTGTAGGATATAATAATAAAGGTGTGAAGTCGTTTGCCTCTAAGCATCTCTCGGAAACCCATAAACACGCCTTTTGGCGGTCATCAGGTAGAGTGGAGTAATCCTCAATCCCAAGGAGAGCGCATGCAGCGATGAAACGGTCGCGGTATGACCGGCAGCCTTGTGTGGCGATCATATCGTATACGAGGCCTAAACACCTAGCGCTTGCTTTTTCCTTCACGAACAGTGGTATAGTATCATACCATTGAAGAGGTGGGGGAATGGAAACCGTGCTGTCGCTGAACATGCCATCCAAATATGTGGTATAAGACCCTGTAATCTGGCTTATCAATTGGGAAACCGTATTCGGCATGATCACATAGTTATCATTAAGAAGCCAAGCATCCCCACTAAGAAGATACTCAACTACAATCCACATCCTTCCAAACCACCTGGCAGAAAACAGCCGTTGCAATTCTGCCGACTGCTCGATCAATAGCTCCGGTGTATACATTCGTAGCGTCTGAATCGCCGGTTTTTCATTCAAATGGATGATAGATCCAACCCCGTGTTTGAATATATTGAAGATCTGAGGCAAGATACGAGTTCCCCGAAACTGATCTTGCCACTGTGGAATGCTGATATAATCATGCCAAATCTGCATCTCGGGACCAAAGCGCTCAATAGCAACAAGGAGAATCCGGATTGGGGTTTCATATATGAGCTTTACGGCTAAAGGGTTGGATTGACGGGAGGCGTATGCGTCGGCTACGGGAGCTTCCCACGCGTGTGAGATGGGAATGTATTTGATTTTATTACGGAGTAAACAGGCGAGGTGCGTATTCACGATATACAATGAGGGTAGAACCTCGCAAGTTGGTGGGAGGTTACGCGATATATTGCTTTCTAGGCGTAAAGTTCGAACGGGAGGAGCCATGAAGTTATCGAATGGTGCATGACATATGGAGCAAGGCGAATCCAGGCCAGTCGTCCAGCAGACATTCAAAAATTCATTTGGATGGAGTGATAGTTTTTGGTCCCCAACATGAAGGATGAGGGGTTGTTGATTTTCAATAAGCCGGTTCTTCCCAGCCTGATTTGCGGGAAGCATAATTATTTCTGTCTGCGGAGTGGAATGTCAAAACCTGGCAGTATAGGGCAATTACTAATATGTGGATAAATTCAAGCCGAAGCATTTACAGAAGGTTGTTGGATGAACATGAAATCTGACAAGATGTAGGATGTTTGGCGTGATGAATGTGTAGCGAATATCAAACGACAAGAGCCACGCTAACCTAAAGAAGACGTAACGTGATTGACCTAACCCCGACTAGGATTGGCGCAACTTGTCAGGTTGGAATTCAAGTTGGATGCTGAGCTCGATATAAGAGATCTGAGTCTATAGATTCAATCGCAATACATGAGTTTTACCTTCAAAGGTAGTGGATGAAATCTTCTGGTACGGCAACGTTTTAGGTCTATCATCACTAGCATCACTAATCAACCTAGTTCGACTGGCTTGAATCGATCTATTACTTACAGATTCTATCTTACGAATCAGTTTCATAATACTCCGATCGATTTTCACAGCCTTCGAGTGGTCTTTGCGGCCCATAAGGTTCCCAAAATCTCACAACAATCGCTTCAATGCTATTAATCTCATCTAATGTATCTAACCTCGAACTAGAACTCACTGCCTCCTTCATCCGCGGCTTCCAAACCTCATTCAAAAATTCTTCGAAACATCCACTGTAGGCGTTCCAAGAATATTCGAATTCGGCTACTAGCGCATGTAGAATGTCAATATATTTGCTTTCTACGTAGAGAATATCATCGAGGACAGTCTGGTATAACGTTGGTCAAGTTCGTCATACACTCCGTGGCAGCAAGTATGGGTGAGGTTCAACTCCTCGAATGTCAGCAGACGGATGATAGCGGGGACCATCCAAGGACATAACCGGCGTTTGGAATCTGCTACCTCGAAAACGTGTTTCAAAATGAATTGGCGACGCGTTTGATATAATCCGTAGTCCAAAGGTTTATCTCAGAAATATAACGCAAAGAATTTTATTCTTAGGCTAACGTGCTTAATGGTGGACGTGATAGGATGGTAACCCCCGCTTGAGCAAGGACAGTGGCAACTGTCAACTATGTTTGTAGAAAGCAATTCGACTAGAAAAGGATCTTGGAAAGTCAGGCCTTCTAGACCCTCATCTGCACATTCGTGGAGCTTGATCTGGAGGGAGACACGTCCCAACAAATGGGCAGGTGTGCTGAGCACGCAGGGATAGACCCAGCCTAGCTTCGCCCCTTTGTCAACGAACCAATGTGCAAGTCCCAATGTGTTTTTGAGACAATGTTGGGAATGTGCCCACTGCGGTGTTCCATGATGGCCATTAATAACGGTGTTAACATCGTGGAACCCAGCTTCCCATAGGAGCCCTATAAGGTGCTCGGTAAATTACTGATATGCCAAGAAGGTTGATCTACAT
>AJFL01003634.1:0-10473 GCA_000467735.1 Rhytidhysteron rufulum CBS 306.38
TCGTGACACGGTGAATGCAGAAATGAATATGGAGAATGAGGATGATGTTTCCAGCGGAGTTTTACTCACAAAGCTTAGGGCAGGGTAGGTCTATTTAAATGATTAACTAAATGTAGACCACACATGCAGACCCTAATATACGCCCTCTATTTCCCTTCAGATACATAAATATCTATAATTCCAAAAATCATGTAGTATTGCATCATTCCAAAAGGAGAGTATTACGATTCTGGGTCCCGAATATACAATTGAAAGAACCCACTTGCTCCATCAGTTCCCCATCCATTACCCCGTGGATGTAGACTTCGTCGATTAGTTTATAACGGCCATTACGAAGGGGTTTAAGGATGAACGGGACTGTAGCCCCGTGGAATATACAACACCTATCGCCGGCCTGGGTGGTCCGAGCAGGCACAAGTCCTAGTCTACCATTCTTAGTCAAGGCCAGTCGATAGCCTATGCAATGTGAAAGATATTCCTGGATAAGGTATGCATTGCCATTACCAGCCACTGATACAGGGGCAATGTCTCGGTCTTCAGAAGATGATGAAGGAGCGAAGTGATGATATGCCTCAAAGTCAGCCCGATGCCCCGCCATATCAGGCCTGCTTGATTTGTTGGAAGGGTAGCCTGTCATTAAGGTCAAAGTAAAATCATCGTACTGCAAGGGAGTCCCCCGGTGAGCGGCGGCCAAGGATGTTGTCTGCCACAAACTGTTGATGAAGGGCCCACTAGATGAGTCCAGCTTGACGTTGTAGTCTCGGATCATGACAGATGTCCAGACTATGGTGTCGAAGATGAAACCCGTCACTTGCAAGATTCCGTCCTTCAGAGGCGTTGCTGAGAACAGAGTGGATGACCCGCCGGCTCGATACCAGAAGTCCATCTCCGCAATGCCGGCGTGATCGCGTTCCTCGTCCCAGTATGGCACCCATGATGGGCGTGCGGCGTGCAGGAGGTGGTACATAGTGCGGTGATGTACAGCGGACAAGACCCATGGCCCTTCTCGGGGGTGTTGCAGCAGTGTGCACGCCGTATCGTAGTAAACCTCGTCCACCGTCTTGCCGTAGTCCACTTCGACAACCGGCCGCCTATCGTTGCCTTTGCCTTTGCCTTTGCCTTTGGCACTTGGACACCCAAGGAAACCGTAGACGTGATCGCGCCCATCTTTGCATGTCATCGTTCGCCCCCGTTGCAATACTTCGACAAATGTCCCTTTATGTTGATCTAACGACTCCTCCGCTATGGCGGGCCGTGAGTATCTCCACGATTGCTTGTTTTTGTATTGCTTATGGATGTCCGAGAAGGTTGCATATGGTCGGCGAACATTGAAGTCGAAGTCGAAACCAGCATCGTCATGGAAGGAGGAGCTCAGTTCGTCTACAATGGTGAAAAGAGCCGAGCTACTATTGTACCATAGAGCGAATTCGACAATATCTGCAATGTCGGCCTCAGCAGCTGCCCCCCAGAACATGTAGCACTCTTTGGCCAGGGCTGCCTCCTGAACAACCCAGACACGCCTGAACCAAGGCAGCCCAAAGAGTATAGCAACATTAGACCATATCCTCTCATCGGTGCAGATAGGATAGGGTTTGGGAAGTTTGGGCATCTGGTTGTAGTCCCGATTGCTTTGTAGAAATGCTTGATCGAAATAATCGTTTGTATTTTCGATCATTGCAAATACTTCCTCCGCTACATCACCCGGGGCCTGACCAAGCCAGACGAGAACGGTCGCGGCATTCTCATAGACTCGATGCATCTGCCTAACCTGATGACCCCTTTCTTGATCATCACTTTGGTTTATGCAAAGCGCATCCACCCATAGCTTTCGTACTTCTACAGGGTGACGGAACCTTCGTAGTGCACCTGCAAGATTGAGCGTAACAGGAACGAGGGTATCATTGCAGGTTATGTCTTCGGTAAGGGTTGGATTGCCCCAGACGTATGAAATTGCCTCATATTTGTTTCTGGAACGTGAAAACGATTTGATGTCGAGCTCACACTTGAGAGGATCGTCATGGGCGCCGGGGTGCAAGTTGAGCAGCCTGAGATACTTTCTCTCAGGAAGAGGCTCATAAACTGAACTATACCGTTTTCCGGGGTTGGGGTTGATTTTGGTGGTTGTCAGTGCTGAGGTTGGAGAATACATGTTCAATAAGATTGGGTGGAAGTGAATGTAAAGAAAGGGGAGGGATGGGCAACCCTAAAAAAACTAAAAAAATCCTAGTCTCTTAAGGCTACATTGGGGGCCAAAATGTCTCACGGAATTCTATTCGCTCACTTTCGCCGATGCTGACGTGATCATGGAGACATTCATTAGGCCTGAAGATTAGGCTTCAGACTTGCATGCAGAATATAATCTTGAACGCATTTATTTTACGACGACAAGAATATTTTATGCCTGTTACCAAGACTACAAAAGTCTGCCTACTACGTTAATCTGATTCTCTCGTAACAAGAAGAGTTTGCATTCGCCACTGCAGCTTTACTCCGTTTTACAAATTATTTTACACGGATATGGCCTAGATTTTTCGATCCTTGATCTACATGTTGTGCCTAGACCTACTGCTATCAACTTGAGATATCAGCGCGGTGACTCAAATTTCCTATCATGTCGTCAAGGAAACCGAAACCTGCTAGTTTGTCACCCAGACTTCATCCAACTCATTAGAAGGGGGATAAAAACATGTGATATGATTACGAAGTCACAAAGGATGTTAATATTGTACGTCGGAATATCATTAGTTTATGTTCCAAGGCACTATCTCCTGAAACACTTTTACACTCTGGTAAGACCACCGGGCTCCTCCATGTTACCCCCCATTCCAATCCAACCCCAACGAACACCAAGTAGGCTTTCGCTTTACCAAGTGGCAAACAAGCCTAACAAAGGCCCTTAGTATAAATTCCCACTTTCAGGCCCCTACATCCTCAACATCGACATACATGACGACATGGACGGCATCTCCGAACATGGCATGGATGCCATCGAGGAGTCCGCCTGCCTCGGCACCATTGTAGGCTCACTATCAGGCTGCTCCGTCACCTGCCTCAAGGCCACGCATGATGGCATGGAGGGCATCTCCGAGCATGGCATACCCGGCATGTTAGTTTCCTGACGTTTTCGAGGAGGAGGAGGAAACGTCTTAGAATCCACATATCTCGGAGTTCCTGTAGGAATAATATTTGGTTGCTGCATCCTCCGCCTCATAGCCATGCATGAAGGCATCGAAGGCATTTCCGAACATGGCATCCCTGGCATATTTGTATCTTGACCTTTTGATAGAGGAACCGCTATCTCAACATCCGACTGTCCTGGAACTCTTGTAGACACAACCCGCTTCTGTTGTGTCATTTTTCTCATAGCCGTGCAAGAAGGCATCGAGGGCATTTCTGAGCACGGCATTCCTGGCATAGTTGTCTCCTGACGTTTTGGGGAATGTGCTGCTCCGATTGTAGGTTGTTCTAGAGGTTCAGCAGCGGCGGAGGATGTTGATGATGGTTCCTGGCGGGCGGCTAATTGGACAGTGTTGAGGCAATAGAGGTTGGTTTGCTGATGCGAATCGAGGCATTTTTGCAGGTAGGAGAGGGTTTCTTCATTACTATCTTCAGCACTGCAATACACTGAACAGCCTGGTATATACAGTTAGAAATGATCCCATAAATAAATGCGGAGATGCGTGTACCATTGTTATAAATCCCAAAGTGGGCAGCGGCACAACATGCCTCTACGGCGTTGCGAGCATTGGTGGTAGCAGCGAACCCGCACCCAGGTTCAGAGATAGGGAGGAAGCTGGGATTGATGGAACAAGCTGGATTGATTGGGATGGAGGTAAGACTGGGCGTGAATATAAAAGGCGCCATGGTAGAATTTTGAAAAGTTGGTTATGGGTTTCGTTTAGTGGGCGGCTGGGAGAGAAAGTTGATAGTCCGCGCAGCAGTCGTTTATATATAGAGCGGTTGAAAGATAAAAATGAGTACATCTGTTACCTCAATCATATAAATTAATAAAGAACAATGCTACTATTTCCTCACTTAGATCGTCGACTCGCAGAAGCAGCTTCACATGGTCAAGTGCTAATGAAAAGCCTAGCATAGTCTTCTAGATTCGTCAATTTATGCGTAAAATGGGGGGGCTGGGTTGGTCATTAGACCTTTGCATACCTGTTGATACCCGCTGATGAGCATTGCGATAAATTGTTTGCTGATGGCGGATAGAACTAAACGAATTCCATCGTTGGGAATATGTAGTGTGTTAATCACGTTTAAATTAAATACCCGATTTCACCAACCACCAAAGAAACTGCCGCTTTCTATTGGAATTACTGTCTCGTAGATCTGAATTTGAACATCCTAGAGGCCACGAACATGGCATGGGTAATTTAAGCACTGGGAAGATGAGCGAATCGTTTTCGTGCTCAAACTTGCTCGTGGATATGAAGGAAGGCCTGTTCTAGGATTCGTACGTCGATCAACTAGCAGCCTTGCAACTATAAACGAAGTTGGTGGGGTAAAGCCTCTTGGGTAAAATGCCTATTGTGAACTCAATTCCAGCATGACTGCGATTGGTTGGACCCACACCACCGCTGTCGTGGCCTGGTTTCTCTGCACAAAGGTGTTTAGTCGTAAGGTGAAAGGCTAGGATGGTAGAAGAACTATGTTTTCACGATAGGTAATTTTATTTCCTTTTTGATTTTGCTATAATCTCCTATACCGTAGCTCTTATTCGTACAATGATAGTTATCTGACACTTTCTGAATTCCAATATTGAAGGGTGATGGAAGAATGTTGACGCTGATACCATCTCCTTCACCTCACCTTTGGCTTTTGATTATATACAGTAGGAATATTTAGTGAATACACTGAGTATATTATCTGTGTACCACTAAAATCGAGTCGGAATAGGCGATAACCAATGATTTGAATCTTATAGCTGGTACCTATTTGACCTTTGTAATGTATAGACATAATAATTAGGTTAATTTCACTCACTGCTTAGTTAATACCCATGAAACGTCATTCCACCCTGATATTTACTTAACAATGCTTATATATAGCAGTCGCTAACCCTCACGCCCCCTTGCTATTGTGATATGTCATTCTTCACTGATAAAAGAACCTTTGATACGTATTTTTACCACGCTACAGGAATAAACAATGTAGAACGCTTCGGCCATGACACGTGACCGCTTTAGAAAATATTCCGAAGTTTGGTAGGCAACGGGTGAATTGTTTACAAGCTAAATTGACTTTGTCACGCATATTCATGATCTTACACATGGAGCTGGTTACATAAGCCATATACACACGTCTACAAAATTCTCAAAACTTAATTTTACCAAATTTAACTTCACCAACCACTACACGATCCAATCCAATCGACAAGCCAGCTAATAATATTGCAAACAAGCATGGCAACTCCATTCGCATCGCCGATTAGATTCCCTTGCCAGACCAGGGATTAGTTCGGGTCTGATGTGCTATTATCCTGCATACACGTGGTTTCTTGAATACAAAGCCAGCTCGAAGATTGTTACATTTGTACAGAACCGCTTCACTATCTCATAGAAGACTTCAGCTACTAGCGAGAGGTAATTCAAGTGCCCCATCTGCAAGATCGTCCAATCTCTCTCTAGGCATTCACTGCCAAAGAATCCTTCTAGTTATCCATCTAGGCAACCTTTGCTGCCTAGATACACACTCTCTGTATATAAACCTCTATAGTACCAACTACAGATAAATCAAGTCGCTCTCTCATTCATTCTCTCTTCAAAAACCTCACACCATCCCTGTGATCACCAGTTTCACCGCTCGTGCACCATAATGCAGTGCTTGCATCGTAGCTCTTGTCCCATTTCTGGACACATTTTCTGGAACTACCCATTCATTACTCCGTCCGTCTCGGTGATAGATGGCTTCGCTGCGCGTTTTCAAATATTTCCCACTCATCCGATCTCTGGCAGAGCGACAATCCACCAGAGCGTCAGCACCGAGAAAGTGACAGATATAATTGAATTCGACAAAGACATTAGCGTTGTTAATTCCAATTCAAACCAAGAATCTGAATGTATTCCGAATGATGCAGTCGATGATACGACCCCATCTCTCACTAATATCAGCAAAGACCATTTTCTCGATATTGTTAACCTTCTCTACCAATATGGAGATATTTACTTTATAGTTCACCGGGGTTCTTTGGGACGGAATATGCAAATTGAGGTCTGCCCGTTCGGCCGTAGGATACAGGGTTTTGGACTCCTGAAAGCATGTCGATATTTTCTTGGACCAACACGACAGGATCTTCTATGGCAAGAACACGTTTGTGTTTCGACCGAGTGCAAACTGGAGAGCTATAGACCAATGCGAGTATCCCCAAATCCAGGCAGCGACCTGGTGGGCGGAAAAGATTAGAGGAGGAAACTTACAATTCATAAAACACATCAAAATCGGTTTTCGCCGTCTGATCAAGAATATGCGGATGGTCGGTACCACATTCGATATACTACCACTGATCCGGCTTCGATGTCATAACCGCCAGTTAACTATCCGTTTTCTCGTTGAAGATATGGAATCACCCCTCGACTACGATAGTCACGACAGGTCTTATATCTACAATCCAGAGGCACGGGGCAATTTCATTGAGGCCTTTGCTGAGGGCACTCATGGGCTTCACAAGCACATACGGTTTCTCAAGTCGGTCGATATCCAGAGGAATGGCAAATTTGTACAAATTATGTATAACTGGCGCACTGCCCTTAAGGAGAAAGTTTACCGCTGCTTCGAAGTGACAGGCAATGGAAAGACCTTGGGACCTGAGTCTGCACCTGGCGGGATAGATGAATGGAATTCGACGAAAGATTTCAGACACCTTAGCCGTGGCATTCAAGTTAAGATTCTTCAGTACGCATTATCCTCATCGGAAGAAATAGTGGTCAGACCTCAACATGAAGGTCCTGCTCGGCAGAACACGGTCATGAGCCTCGTCCAAGTTTTCCATGAGAATAAAGATCTATTTCCTCTTCGAAAGCTTTTCTACGGCTAGAACACGTTCGTTGTGAAAATATCGTCCTCGGAACGGCAACCGGATTTGATTGTTTCGAGCTGTTCCACACCTGGGTTGCCCAGACCGGCTATTCACCGCAGGGATTTGCCAATAATGTCAAGCTAAAGCTTGTATTGGTATTCAACCACCCTGAAGTTATTCGTCCAGAGCAGATCTGTGTTAATTTCGCGGGATTTGTAGCCTATATGCCGTGTGTTTTTTTTTTGGAAGGATCCGAGATCATTATGGGTATAGCTGGAGGAGCCAGGCACAACGACGTTGAAACACGCATTGACATAAACTGCCTGATCATGAATATGAACGATGCGCTTTATCCCGTTGACAGGGTTCTGCACAACGTAGATGACATTGAGGAAATGTGGGTAGTGTAAGATTGAGAAAATGGCGAGAAGCATGGTTGATTTGGAGGGTACTACAGTGGCTATATATACCCATAATAAGTGGGTCCTGATGACGCGTACTTCAAGCTTACAGGTAGCTAGTACGGGTAAAGTACGGAAGGTGGTTATCGACTCATTCTTGGTGAGTATGTGGGCTTGCTGGTGGCTTCAAGAAGCTTGAGAGGCCCGCTATATTCACTCTTCAAGAGCAATACTTACAATAACAGGAGAGATAACCTAATCAACGCTCTCATTGGCCACTCATCTTGTTATATGAGCCGATAAGTGGTTGTAATTGGCTCTGGTAATGTTATGTCGCATTAGGATAGCTGCATTATATTAATTATATTCTACAAAAAACAATCCCATACTTCGCTATTGCTCTATAGGATTTTGAATCTGGCAGAGATGGGCAACTAATAACGGAGTTGATCCCGCCGTCTCACTACCCCGCTCTGATGTACCGGCATTGTCTATTCCACCTTCCTAATGCATCTTTCCGCCAAGCATAGATAAAAATGATAGCGCTCAGAATTGCGTGTGATAGGTGGTGAACGTGATGGATACGCAGGATACGTAAGATGGCGAAAAACTTGTAATTCACTCTATTTCTCTTACAGGTATATCTCGTAAAGAGTGTACATTTCTCCTACTTGGGCTATCTCGTCGTGAAAACTGCAGCGTCTGTGAAAACCACTTGGACGAAGATGAAGGTAACGCGCTTCAGTATTGCCATGGCAGTGCTTGCCGTCGTCGCCACTGCTGCTCCATCAGTGCAGCGAGCAACGCCGGCTAGTGAACGGCTTGGGTTAACCTGGCTAGGAGGAAACAGCTCTCTCCCAAAGGTGCTGTAAGTTCGATACATCAAATTCTTCAACGTCACTCGCCAACTCACATCGCAGTGTGCTTTACACCGGCGGAACTATCGCCGGAGGGTCCATTTACGGCGCCTTAGACGACACCCAGTATGGCCAGCTTTCACTTACCGGCGAAGAAATCATAGCCCGTAATCCGTATCTCCTCAATCACACACAGCTCGCCGTCTCTAATTGGACCACCAAGGACGATGGCTCCACGGGCACCAACGACGCCCTCGCCATGAACATGACCCGCTTTGCACACGACGCACTCTGCTCTGACGACAGTGACATCATCGGTGCCATCTACACCCACGGCACCAACTCCCTTGAAGAAACCGCCTTCCTATTGGACTCCCTGATCAACTGTGGGAAACCAATTGTGGCTGTCGGAGTAAGTTTAGACAAATATATTTTATTAGATTTAATAGAGACTAAATTTATATAAAAGGCTATGCGGCCTTTTACCCATCTATCCTTCGACGGCGACGCCAACTTCTTCCAAGGTGCTGTGCTAGCAGCTAGTCCCGAGGCACGTGATCGGGGTGTAATGATTGCATTTAACAGCCGTATAATTCCAGGTTATTGGGCCACCAAACTACATTCGACCAACCCTGATGCGTTTGGAGCTACTGCGCTTGGTGATCTGGGCGCTTTTATCAATAATATGCCATATTTTTATAACACGTAAGCATTAACTTGTCTTTACACTCTCGGGATGGAGGAGGGAAAGGTTGCAGCGTGATTGAAAGATCAATAGGCCCTCCCAACCGATGAATAAGCAATACTTCAACCTCTCCCTCGTCTCAAGCGATCAGTCCTTCCCCGCCCTCCCCAAGGTTGACATTCTCTACGGCGCTCGTGAATTCGACGGTCGTCTCGTCCTCGACGCTCATCGCAACGGGGCACGAGGCGTCGTAATCGCCGGCCCCGGAAATGGTGGAATCCCCAGCGGCGAAGACCAGATTACCCAAGCCCTTGAGAATGGGTTACAAGTTGTTGTGGGGACAAGGAGCCCATTCGGCCCAAGTAGTCCAGCGAGAGAACCGACATATGCGAAAGCAGGTTTTGTGCATGTTATCCAGGCAAGGATTATGCTGCAGTTGGGGATTGCGAGTGGCTTTGATATGAATCGAACAATCCAGGTGTTCGAAGGCGGGTTGAGGAGGGCGATTGGACAGACTTGGGGTGGGTAGAATGCATAATGCTGAGAGGTGATCTAGTTAACATTGTGCAATATGATTTCACATTTACTCGACGTTTGATGTGAGATCATCCAGATCGTATTCACATTATGCAGTAAGTATGTAAGTGATGAACACATCGTGAAAAAAATAGTTCCCTTTTGTTGATATATTAATCCCACCTACACTTATTTACCCTCAAAGCTCCTTATCGCATTTCGCACAAGGCCTCACTAATTCAGTACCCGATTTGACAAGATGCCCACCGTATCACTGAAGGTTCCCGAGACCGTATTTGTTACGCTATCCGAACCCCGTTTTGGAGAGACTGATTGCCCAATTTGCATGCAAGAATTGAACTTTGAGAATGGCAATATAGCAGCACCATCTGTATGTGGCCATGCAGCTCATCATGCATGTTTGATTGAGCATTTGGATAAAGAAGACACAACAGATAAACACAAATGTCCAGTTTGCCGGGCCGGTCTTTTCCGCATCGTAACTGAGAACGTGGGGGAAACCAGGTCAACAGAAGCGCGCCCCAGAGCTCTGAGCTTGCGGCCAATCGTATCGAGTTCAACATGCAACTACGGTTATCTGAACATGAGGAGGATTGGTTAAGGCCTCGGATTGAAGCTATGCGTCACAATGTACCGGCAAGCCAATTGGAATGGCGTATACACAGTATGCTAGAAGCAGTGGATAACTACCACCACTACATTAATAAAATGAAGCGATTGTATCTGGAGCAACGTGACTTGATTAATTAGCTTATCCCCAGGGTTAGTATAGTTCAGTTATAATGACTCAGTTGTTGTGAGGGTCGATAGTTAAACTACGAATTTAGAAATCACTTCATAAACCTAGATTTACTAAGACAATACATTTTCATCTTGTTTGATTCATTAAATCCAATAAATCCTTAAAGTAATATTGAACCACAGCTGAATGAGAGTAGTTTATAAACACCCCCCTCCCCCCCTCCCTCC
>AJFL01003670.1:0-38572 GCA_000467735.1 Rhytidhysteron rufulum CBS 306.38
TATAAATTAACATAAATTATAGAATATATTATTTAAAAAATTAATTTTATGATAAAAAGGGCGCTATTTACCTTTCTTATTAAAAATTATAGTAAAGTTAGTAGGGACTAACACTCTGTTTATACTAGGACATTAATTTAACTCTAAATAATAGAGCATAATTTATTATGCATGATTACTCGACACAAGCAACCATTAATCTCTCGTAATCGCCGCTCGTCTCCCCCTTAATTCTACTGATCAAATCACGCTTGTACCTCTTTTGATACTCAGCCCTGACTTGCGCCACATATTGTCTATTCCAATGACACCTAATGACCCTGCTCACGAGCAAATCGTCTTTGGTACCCAAGCCTGCCATGGATGCTTCAAGCTGTTCCGCGTCGCTCAGAGCGCGATTGTTAGCCCGTGCGAGGAACAAGAGAAGTGCATCTTTCATGTGCCCAGAGAAAGTTTTCGAAACGACACTTTCGAAGGATTTTCGGAATCGATTATTATACGCCTGTGATATGGCGCGTATCTGCGCGTCGTTCCTCGACGTAATGATCTGACAGAACTGAATGGCATCCTTACTTATTACATTGCCCGTCGCACGTTGTAGGTCCGTGACATCACGTTCAACTGCATCGGGCATTGGTTGTACGGAATCTTCGTAGCGTCGTGCCGCCGCAATCATGACGAACATGTCCTCAGTATTGGCGGAAAGGTCGCCACGGAGATCCGCCTCCAATGCTCGACCATAAAGACGTTGATACTCTTGCTTTATGGCGTTGATGTCTGCATTGCTGCGGGCACACATGACGTCGTTCAGGACACTTTCTTTTGTGCCTGCCCCTTTCATGGCGTTGTGCAATAGTTCTGCATCCTGAGTCAAGGGCCCTCGTACAATCGCCAAAAGGCCCTTTTTGAAGTATCCGGAAGTTTCCTTGTCAATGTCTCGCAGTAAATCTTTCATGAAACGCTGGTTATACTGTATGCGCACAGTGTTTACTTGTACCGGGTCGAGCTTAGACAGTATCCGAATGAGCTCCTTTTCATTGGTTCCAAAGCCTTTCATCGCCTTGTGAAGACCCTCCACTTCTCGTGATACATCCATCGGAGCGGTTTGATCTCGTACATAGCCTAGTGATGGTTGTCCGGGATGCTGTGGGACTGGGGGAGCATGACCGGGGTGCGGTGGGACCGGAGGGGCTTGCCCAGGGGGTGGATATCCGCCTTGTTGGGGAGGAGGTTGGTAGCCACCTTGCTGTGGGGGTGGGGGTTGACCGGGAGCGCTATATTGTTGGGGAGGAGGGGCTCCATATTGCCCATACTGATTTGGTGGTTGGTATTGTTGGCTAAATCCACTGAGAGAAGAGTTTAGTCTTGGCTTTCAATACGGTATTCGTAGGAGATTTACCCTTGATACGGTGGTTGCTGGTATCCGTGGTTTTGTGGAGGATATGGTTGTTGAGGATAACCTTGTGGAGGTTGGCCGTAGCCTTGCTGAGGAGGGTAGGGTGAATTTGACTGAGGAGGATAGCCTTGGTATGGTGGTTGAGGGGAATCTAACGCGCAGAGACAACTCTTAGTTCCGTATACTTGTAAGAGAACAAAGCGAACTTACATCCTTGGTAGGGAGGGTATCCTCCAGGCTGCCCTGGATAGTTTGACATTTATCTGAGAATGAGGAAGATTGCGGGGGACGAAAGGACACAGGTGGAGAAAGGGATACTCAGTAAGTAGCAATGCGCACAAATGGGATGTGTAAAATTTGGATTCAGAGAGAACTGGAGGGTCCTTGTGGCTTATTATATTTAAGTAGGCCGAGTTGGTAGAAGGATCGCGCGCATTATCACAAACCCTGGAAAGATGCGATGCAGGGTGGGGGCGGTGCAGGAACGACCCGACCCCTCCAAAAAACCCAACCCTGGGAAATTACGTGATTGGAAGGCGAGTTGGGGCGGTGCGCCTAGTAGCTTGGCGGCTTCGGGTACAATACCAGGTAACCATCGAACAGAGTCAGCCCTATTAGACGCATGCTTCAGATAATCTAAACATTCACTTGTCATAGGGTGCAGAAAGCATGACACGCAAAAAAGAAGGAATAAAAAAAATTAAAAAGTCGTTGGCTTCTTGTCTCCACCCATTTACAACAAAGGGCTTATGTGAATGCCATGCAATCGATGAACTGCAAGGTGGGGATCGCAATGCTGGGCACACTGCGCAATACCCAAACTAGCCACGAATCCTTGGAATGATCTGTTCACAGAGGCGACTCAGCCACAAGGCTCCCATCAGCCTGCTTCCAAGGCTGTTGGCTAACTGGACCTAGGAATTCGAGTACGTACCACACATCTCTGCCTGTGTTGACCGCCACTGAAGCTGACCGTGATAATTATTTAGTATCTATCTAGGTAGTCACAGCACCACAGCAATCACACTACCTCAACCTTGTTTCGCCTTGCAGGCTGATTCCGTCAGAGCCTTGGCTGCCAAGCCATATTTACATCATTCGCCGCTTCCAGTGCAAGTGGCAGCTGATTGGTTAACCCCGGTAAGGCACCCATTTTATCGTGAACCGGCTAAGTCCCGACCTGTTCGGACTCTCCACACCTCCACATTGGGTGATTATTGGTTGGGCTGGAATTCCTTCTTACTTGTAGTCCATTTCGATTAGCTTTCAGTCTTATGAATTCATGTGACCGATCTCGTTTTCAGTCATGCAGCCACTGGTGACTGATTACTTTATAAAAACACGCCCTCTCCGTAATATCATAATCAAATTCCGTTTCACGCAATCGCCTCTACAATAAACTGACAATGCTGAATCTGTTGGTTTGAATATACCGTACCAATCCATAGCTTCATCCGAGACGACCACACTACACTTGATTGCGCTTTTCTCCGCACTTACGAAATGGCTTCACAAACCTCCAACGCATCTTACCCTCCAAAACGTCCCCAACGTCGACCAACATACCCCGCTCCTCAGCAATCGCATACGCTCGCGCACCAGCCTCATCGTCATGTCTCATACCCAGCGCCCGAGCAGCACCTCCAACCGTACTCCAATCGGAATATTTCTCGCGGAGCTGACTTGACCCCTTATGAGAACCCTCCACCACCGCACATGCAGATCCAAGCTGTGCAATATCAGTCGCTGTCCCAACCTCGCGAGTCCTTTGAGTCGTACTCATCTCGCCATTCTCGACATAGCCACCATAGCCACCACTCCAAAGACCGTGAACGAGAGGGTGGTCGGCGTCATAGTAAACGTGACTACAAAGATAGTCGGCCTACTGTAGGGGACACGCTTTTGATGGTCTGGGACGCCATTTATGGTGCATTTGATAGGCGTCGCTGACGGGAGGGCGCTTGACAAGGAATATGAGAATGTATCTACGCATATTATTTAAAGCAGGAACTCGGCGTTAATATGGTGTCTTTCGGCGTACTGGAGTTCAGCAGTTATGATACCATGCTTCAATTCTGGCTGTATGTCCAGGCTTGGTGCGAAAATTAGCATTTATTAAGGTGTGTTAATTTCTACTCTTTAGGTTGGACCACAACGCGTGAGCCTGGAACGCTACCTGCGTACTTTGGTCGGGCCCACTAGTATTAAAATGGAATGAATCGAAATTCTACCGCATGCAATTGTTCGCGCACAAATTAATTATATTTACTCTCCCATCGGTCGTCAAACACATTCTGAAAATCGGGTGACGTTGCTTTGAAGGGCCACGTCCAGCTCGTTGCTCGGTCAGCAGGTTGTTTTGTTTGGGCTGCGTCACCGCCTGCTCGGATCGTGATTGCCGAAGCGCTCCCAACCTCCTCCTAACCACCTCAATTCTTGAACACCAGCCACAACGACCATATCATCGTTGGGATAATCATCTCCACGGTTTCGCTCCAAAACACCCTCAATCTCTCCTTTGTGCAATTCTGACCTAATTTTTCCAGTTCGCAACTGCATCCTTTTCGTCGCTCACTTGGACAGCGACCGAGTCATTTCCAACCCGCACGCCAACAAATGACGGCCCAGTTGAAGTGCAAACAACGTTAAACGTCCACATATTTCGATACCTCGAGCTCAGGCTCGAGCCTTAGGGCTTACTTATCTGGCTTCTCCAACGTATTGAGGAACCTTCACTATGGCACCTCTTCCACACGCTCTTCTGTCGCTCCTCTCTCGCTCCTCTATCCCATCCTCGACTCCCACCATCAACGATGATCATGGGATGCTCTCCCCAATGGCGGTTCATGATATTCATCTACAAAAGCGTGCTACCCAAGCAATCGACCCTGCAGCCGGTTCACGCCCAGCAACTGATTTCAACAACAAGGGCTTCCAGGCTCTGTTCGCACTGATCGGTATGGGCATGGTCCTTGGAAGTATCTGGTTCTTTTTCTGGGCCAAAAACGGCGGTTTCAAATGGAAACAAGGTGACTGGGAAGATTACAAATCTACGGTCATGAGACGCAAGGGTCCCGATGGCAAGACTTTGAGTAATGCGACTAAAAGTACAAAGCTGGGCGGTGGAAGTGTCGTTCATGGGCAAAGCTATGGCCGCAGCGATTATGAGAGCAGTGTTGGCTACACCGATGAGACCGGCACGAGTGCGGGTATGTCTGAGGTGGGCCAAGGTCATGGGTTTGGGCTCCGAGGCGGTGAAGGTCGTCGAAAACACCGTAGGGATCGGAAGAATACCAATAATAACAATGATCCTGAACTTCGCGAATATCGTCATGAGAAGCCTGCTAGAGTCGGTGGCCTCAATCGTCAAGCCGACGGCGTCTACGCTGATTACTCGAATACGGAGCCCTCGGTTCTCGGATCAGACCTTTCTCAGCAACCATTGACTGGGCCAAAGGAAGGAAAAGACAAAAAGAAGATGGCCAAGGAAAAGGAGAAGCGTGCTAAGGAACGAATGAAGCAGGCCAAGCGAAACGAGAAAGTTGCCCAAAAAACTGCTGCCGCCGAAGCCAAAGCTACAAAGGAGGCGGAGAAGGCCAACAAGACCAAAGACAAGGAAGAGACACCCAAAGTGAAAGAGGAAACGAAGCCCGAAACAGCCCCCTCCGAAGCTCCCAGCGCCCCCCGGCAAACATCTCGCCGCGCACCACCATCTGCAGCATACTCGTTTACCACGGGCGATGACACGACCACCGTCTATACCGGCACGTACACTCAATCAGCGCCATCCGAGATGAATGAGACGTACTACTCTAGCTATCGTCCTCACGCTGTCCTTAACAATCAAGGAACACGCTCACACAGTTCGACGCCTGGCCGTCATGAACGACAGCGTCGACCGGAGTCCCAATCGCGACATTCTTCACCACGCAAGCACCGGTCGTCACGTCATGCTCCATCTGATATCTTCAGCAACGGGGACACCGATGAGACTGGCACCAAGGTCTATCCTTGCCATATCCCCGGAATAAGCGCTGCAAGCGTTGCTCCTGGAGAAAGCATTAGCCAAGTTTGCGTGCCAACGAATGCGAGAAGGCAACGGGATGTCATGGATGGATATAGGAGGGGAGGAGCCAGAGGCCGCAGGGACAGTTTGAGTGACAGCGATTCGTAAATGATTTTGAGCGGGGTTGGACCTGGAAAGTTTCAGCAGTATTCAATACCAATGCCGACTGTTTGTAGGTTTGTGGATAAGGCACTTGCTCGGCGTCGGCGTTATCTCAGTCTATTATTGGAAGGAAGGAACGAAATTGCACGGAGTGTGGATAGCGTATCATGGCACAACGGGACTACAAATGATGGAACGAGACTTATGTAGATTAATGGAAAGCAATTTGACTATGTATATGATGCATTTCTCATGTTAGTGTATTAGGGAAGGGATGCAATCAATAAATGATGGGTACTTCGTGTAGATGAGCAAGGTCATCCTGCAAGTAATGGCAAAGTTTGCTGTGTAAATGCTTGTACGTAGGGCAAATTGATTTTATGGAGCGATAGAAACCTTGTTGTCTCGCTTGATGAGGATGAACGGATTCGTAAAGACATTTAGGCGTCGAAAGACCGGTGAGTGGAACGGTGGCAAACGCCGTTATCCATATTTCAGCTAGGCAAGAAGCTTAGCCTTGCCGCATGACTTTGCCCGAAGAATATGGAAGCAAAACGATAAACCAGAAGAAAATAGACAATCCAATACAGGTTAATCTGACTGAGACTTACGAAAAATTGTGGATTTATTGTGGCTTTCCAAGGTTTGAAGGTGTGGCTGAAAGAGGGAGATACCTACCTAGGTAGGTACCTAGGTAGTCATCCACCTGGGCAAGTGGCTACCTATGCACCTTTATATTAAATCTAATGTTGATATATATACTACATCAAAGACATAAGTTCTCGTTGCAAAATTTGAGATCAGTGTTGTTTTGAAGGAGCAATAACCTGGATGCGCGTTAGGCGATCTATTTAGGCTTCCCATGTGAGATGGGGTATGGGAGAAGAAGATACACATACCTGGTAAGCAGAAGCTAGCACGCAAGCGTACCTAGGTAGACACATGTAAGCCTCATCGATAACGAAATCCAGAGGCCATGGGAAGGACTTCGTCGTCTATTTGAACGCCTCCCACACCTGCACAGCCATCGTTGGCGTTGGCTTAGCAGCGTGGGTGGTAAGACGTCGGTCCATGTGGACAGCACTTGGAGGGTCAGGTAGGCATCGTTCGCGTCGATATTTCAAGCCGCTGCCAGATTGCGATAACCTTGGAATTGCGTCTTACCGGGTGCATGGCGTGGAGAAGTGGCCGTAGCAAGTGGCTTCATGATGCAAACAGGTTCTCGCAGTGCTGTTAGCTTCAGGCTTGAAACGAATTCGGGCAAGAGGGTGCGTGGGCAACGGCATCGAGGTTTTGACACTTGACACGGTCGACGATGGCAATGAGTCGTTGTCGATGGAGGAGAGGAGGTCGGGAAACCTGCTCGCTTGACTCCCACCTCCCACCACCCCCCATCCGATCCTATCCACCATCCACCATCCCCTGCTCCGTCCCCGCAGAATTCACAGGCAGGGATCTGCGATCTGCCGTGCTGCCGTGCTGCAGTTGGCCCAGAGCCGCTCCATGCGCCATGCGCCTCTCTTCTATCCTTCTTCTGCCGACGAGACAGACGCACGCCCTCGCGCATCCGCCAGCGACTTCTGCAACGTACGCCCTCGGTGCTGAAACGACCAGCGTTCATCATCTGCGCTCTGCTGTCGATGGCCTTGACCGGCATCGCGCCGTCCTGAATTCTGCATCTTCTGCATCTTCTGCATTCCACCGGCATCCACTTCGAGGCCGCATCCTGTGGCCAATGTCATCTGCACGCTTGCCCACAGCTGCAACCCAGGCAGGGATGCGTCGACCCAAACTAGGGCGAGGATGTGCCCGATGACCGTCTCTCAACCCGTTCAGCACACCATCTCTACCTCACAGCCGTCATCTCCCACGGTCATCTTGCCTCGCGACAACGACCAGTTCGCCCAATGCTCAACTAAGCTTTCCCGCACTGGTCCGCTAATTCATGTCTGCAAGCCCGGTACCTACATTGCGCCCACGCTGCACTGCAGACGCAGACGCAGGGCCAGGGCATCTGCATCCTACCCTGATCGACGCTGCATCTATATAATGGCCATGCCCCATGTCCGTCTGCTTTCGGCTCTCGACGAGGTCATCGAGCAAAGAGCGTCTGCTCCCACCTTCTTTTCTGGCTGCTGGCACGTCCAAAACAGAACACGCCCTTTTCCTTTTTCTTTTCCTGTTCCTCGTCTAGGCAGTCCCATATGCACCCAGGCACCCTTCTCATCTTGTCTCAGGTCCTGTGATTCATATCTACATGAACGCTGCGCCTCGGTAGTTACCTACATCTTCTCACGCGGCTCTGCACGAGTGCGTGCGCATACGTCACGTATCAGGATCATTTAGGCGCATGCTTCGTCCCTCACAACCCACCTACACCTACAAAAGCATCCCGCCCTCGCCGCATCCTCACAGCTTCTTCTCGACTCGCTGCCCTGCCCGTTGACCGGCCGAGTGCCGGGAAGGAAAATAGCTCCGTCAGGCAGCCTGACTGTCGTTAAAGTCGAATCCAGTAAACGACCTTCGCTACCTGTTCGCCACTCTTCCCGCTTCCGCTCCTTCAAGGACCTTGTGCAAACCATGCCTTCCTTCCTTCGCAGCAACACGAGGTCTTACTCGTATCCTCCCTCTGTTGATGGCCTTGACTTTATCAGTGAGTCGCCGTCGGAAGACCTTCCACCCATTGACGAGGACCCTTTTGCCCACTTTTTAAGTCCTGTCACCGAAGAAGACGACCCTTACGACGAGGCACTTTCATTGAGCGCAGGAATCATTATTCCAGAAGGACCAAGAGCTTCAAAGACCTCCAAGTTCAAATCATCTGTTGCCAAGAAATGGGCTCAGTACGTTGCCCATAGCCAAGAGGATCCCCAGAGCTTCTACCAGGATAGTGACTTCGACGATGAAGAAGAAGAGTCCTTCATGTCACTCGATGATCCACGATTAGTCGATACTCCTATAACTCCTCCAGCGACACCGCCCAAGTTTACTCCAGAGCCTACACGTGGTCGGGCACAAGAACTCGTCAGACGTTCGGAGAGCGGTCGTAAAAGCCGTCGAAGAATATCTCGAACTTTATCTGGGCACCGCCATTCATGGCGTGAACCGAGTCCTGACATCTTCACGGTTATGGAGACCGAAGAGCCAGAAAGTCCCACATTGCTGAGAAAGAAGAAGACGAAAAAGGCGGCGCAGATCGACAATCGCGCCGGATCATGGAGGTCACAGACTGGTGACGCGGTTGAGAGAGCCAAATTGTGATTGTCTCAAATGTTCAGGTTCATGGGGAGCACAATATATATGGTGAGCGGTATACCATGGTATTAAGCGGCGTTTCTCTTTTCTTGGATTTATATTTCAATGTTCTTCACTTATGCATTGAGTTTCGGAGTTCCTTTACAGATTCCAGCATCGCTTTTTTTTATGAGGTATACGCATGAGGTTGCATGTATGGGGCGTTTGGGTGTTCAACACCAGGCGGAGCTTATCTGTTTGCGTGGCTAGTATAGTTCTGTTTATCGGTTTCGTTTTTTTGATATATCTCATTTCTTCAGGGCCGCAAGACCCGCAAATGTCGTGAGGACATGATTGGTAGCATAAGGGCGGCGTTTGGGAGAGTTACTTAAGTACTTAGCCAAGTAGTTTATAGACTTACATCTTGTGTTTGGTATGTCTAGCTCCGCGCATTTGGTGATATTTGGTTTAATTTCACGACACTGTATAGAACACATATTCCCTGAGTGTTTACTCTTCATCTGCATTCGCATAGCTAGTTATAGAGAAACTTTACCGAGCACTCCCTGCTTACGCCCACGGCAACGTTTAAACTACCAGTCAAACGTCCATCGGAAAGTTCAAACGCTCGCACGTTTCCAAACGGTACGGCAACGCTAAAGACCCTGAGCAGCCTCCTTGAAATGGTCCGCACTCTAACATACCGTACCAGTGGCCGGTCTAGACTTCTAGCATGCAGTGGTGTCTTTACCATGGAAGTTGTCCTGACTCATAAAGCAACTTCTGGGGCAATTGCGCCACTGCATGATCTTGACTCCAGTTTCTTCTTTGTCGATTTTGCGATTCGTATAAGCGCATCAGGTGAGACGTAGGCTTTGACATCGTGAAGACTCACGTCTAGTCTCCGATGATTCAGAAATCCAGTCACGTACCCGTAAGTACCAAATACATTGCCAAAACCAGCTACAAACAGGGTAGAGTTCGAAGGGAGTGTTTCGATGCGCTTGAAGTTCACGATCGTGGAGAGTGAATAAAGTGGTTAGCTCGGACCGATTTACTTTTAGTCTTCTAGTCGAACGTTTCCCGATTACGCCATCTCCACATGGAATGTTTCGTCTGCTGTTGCGTTATTCCGATCTGAAGCGCGCTTATCCCGGCCAAACCAACAGAGCATGTACGGCGAACTATCAGAGGGATATGCAGGAGGCATGATAGAGATACGCTACTAGGGAAGAGATACATTGCCTTATTGGCGTGCTGTCGTGTAACCGTAATATCGAGAGGGAACCTTAAGTAAACCGCACTCTTCGCCTCACGTTGCTATCGCACATGGTCAACTAGTATTCCAACTTCCCCACCTCACCTTCACTCCAAGAAGAAGCTCCCTTTCCAACCTCAAGCACCTCCTCAACATTCCCCACACTAAGATCTCCTGCATATAGATGAGGAAAGCACCCACGGCCAACTTCCTCCCACTTAACCTCCCCGGATCCCTTCTCTAACGTATCGAGCTTTATCTTCAATAGCCATAGCTTTTCGAAATCCGAAAAGAATTTGTCCGCGGTGTCCGGGACCTGGTGCGCCGTCGAAAGATGGATGAATCCGTCATTGCGGTCAAGGTCCGAAAGTGGAAGCGCTGAAGGCAACGGTGAGGAGGGAGCGGAAGGCAAGATTTTGTAGAGGTATGTAGGGAGGGGTGATGGCGGGGCCATGGCTTAGATAATGGAGCACGGAGACGACCCCTCAGCAGGTATGAGATTTGAAAAAGAAATTGAGCAGCAAAGGAGCTAGTACCTTGTGGTAGAATTTGAGTGTAGCAAATTTTTTGTTGATTGAAGCGTGATGAGAAACTTGGTGAACAAATTAAATGTTCACGATTGGTAATCGGAACAACTTGTGACTTCGGACTTCGTACCACCGAAAGTAATACATACTAACGGCGAACGACAAATGGTTGCAACACTAGATTTCACGTGAAGCGACTGCAATTCCATCAGCCGGACACCTTTCGTTAGACGCATGCAGAAGGGTCGAGGTGGGTTGGCGAATATGGCACGATGGGATAGCGCAGGTTGGACATGTTCAACTGGAGCATGATGCTATTGTACATATTGTTCCCAGTCACCCGGGCAATACTCCACCAGAGAGCTCCATCAAAAGGCATAGCCTGTGCTTTCGTTTACGAAGAATTAATACGCCTCAATTAGCATTAGCCCGCTACGTCACATCCTGCGTATGTTATCAGAGTTGGGTTTTTTTTATGGATACACTATGGAGATGTATTACTTACCCCATCTTTCTCTCAGATGTACGAGACAGCGTATCTTCGGTCCAAAAGGAGCTTGACAAGTGCTATGATGCAGATGTATGCAGGATACAAACTATAAGCTAAATTAACCTAATGATATGAGTACATTCGTAACGGGCCGGTCCCTCTGAGTTTCCTTGTGGTGCTCTTTGTAAAGGTGCTGCTATGGGAAGAGCACATTGGATCAAACTTTGGGAAATGACAAGGTTCAAGGCACAGGTAAATGATGATTGATGCAAAGGCTCTATTTATCGGCTGTTTGTACATTTGTGGCCAGATACAATGGCCTTCCGCGTTGCTGCCATGTCCCCTCCATCGCGCGCATCGTTGGTTCAAGTCTCTTTAGTTCTTGCCAAACCAAGTCTTGTGGCCCTGTGATCGTAACTTAGTTAAACGCTGTGTCTCCCGAACAGATACTGGACGTCACATACCAGGGTCATGCGGACCATCATATACATGCTAGCAGCAGCAGAACCCCAGAGCATAACCTGGTAGGGGTAAAGCAAGTAGGGGCTGCGAGGAGACTGCGAATTATGAGTTAGCCCAGTATGATTCTCAGATCTTCCAACGGAGCGAGATTTTGCAATTAAGGTTGCCAGCTTCTCTCCCCCATGATGTGTGCGATTCGGGGAAATGGGCGATGCGTTAAGAATAGGGCGGGCTACAGACCTTCCACCACCATCTCACACCATCATGCCTTTGGAAAAGGCGTTGGTAGTGGGGAACACGGTTCTCGCGGTAGAGGGGCCAACTGCAGAAGGACGTCAGTTACGAATGTACGGAGGAGCTCGGCGATAAGGAGAAATCGAGAACGTGCGATTGGCCCAGCTGGGGCGAGCAGAGCTTGGGTGGAACGAGCAAACTTACCCTGCCATTTTTGAAGAGTGGAGAGAGTGCGAAGAGGTGCGGGTGGAGTACAATTGGAGGTTTGGAAGGAAGAAGTTGGAGCTTGGTCAAGGGCAGAGGTTATCGAACCACCCGAGCGAGCGTCTGGCTGAGTCAGCGACTTGGCGTCGTCCAAAATGTCGAAAGATGGTCATGGGCTTGGCACATGGTTCTGCGTGTTTTGCGCATCCGTATTTTTTTTTTAATCTTCCTTCTCCGCTTTGTCCTTCTGTTCTCCTCCGCGACGTGCCATGTCCAAGTGGTCGCCTTGAGGCCTTGTGTCTAGGATTTCATGCCAACGGCTCTTGACAGGCTTGTCGCCAGCCCGTCTGCGTTGCGAGCGTTACGATCCATCATTGCCACTCCCAAACAGCCTGCGATTTGGATTTCTGCCCACGGTTGCTGCCAGCAGCGAAGAAATTATTTGCAGACCAAAGCATGTTCCGACAAGAAGCGGAGTGGAGCTTGCGCTGAAGGGCAACAATTGCGCCCGCCGGTTTCAATTCCTGCGCCTAAGCATCTACATGGCATTGGCCGACACAACTCGAAGAAACCCCGCATCGACGATATTAGACACCGGAACGACCATGAGTCCTGGGCGAGGCTGCTACAGTACAATGGGCGAGTGAATGGAATGCAGGGGATACGTGAAACCTGGGCAGCGATGAAGAAGCAGGAAGTGGAACTTCCAACCAGTGGAAGGCTCGCTGAGTTCTTGTGGGGTTATTTGCTTCAGACGTCAGGGCTTGTTCAAGATGTAATACGATATGCTGCAGAGCTACACAAGAGAACGGGAAGACTGTACGAGCATATCTACGAGCAGAGTGTGGCTTATTGGATCCCGAAGAGACCTCGCCTAGCCTATCGATGTCACATAACCTTGGTCGACCAGCTTGAGTTGGGAGTATTTCCACTCACCACAGTTGCTCGCGCAGCAGCTAGTGCTAATAATGCCATCTCACTGGACGTTTTTAGGCTTATATACATTTCCAGTGACGATCGCAACGTCTACGATGTTCTTGTGCCTGTGTTGATTGATGGAGGCAACATCGAACTAGCTCAAAAATGGCACATTCTCTTAATGCAGCGAAATGATGTGCCTTCCCCTCCAGTCGCAGCTCAACCGATTATCAAAGCTTTTATCGCGGAGTATCAGGTCCTTGCATCACCCCACGGATCAAAGCGAAACGGACAACGATACATGAGTGTTAAGGAGGCAGCCAACGTGAATGTGCCTAAGCCAAATAGCCAAGTTATGAACGAGCTGCTTGGGGAGGCGCATCATATTAGACCGAAGAGGTTCGATGATTCATTTTGTGCAAGACTCTTTGCAACGAAGGCCTTCACTCCGACGGCAGTAATTCAAGGATTGGGGATGTTTGGCGTTGAGTCAATAGGCCCCACCGCCTTACGTGAAATGGGCTTGCGGACCGAGCCTCTAGAGGAGTTGCCCCAACGTTTTAAGGAACTCAAAGAAGCTGGAGTCTCGATCAGCAAGGGTGTCTTTTCTAGAGCCATTGAAAAGTTTACATCGCAAGGGAATTTTGAGCTCGTCAAGGACTTACTGCAGAGTGATCAGCACCCAGACGTCTTAGAAGACAGGAGTCTTCAAAAAGAACTTCTCCACTACTATATCTCAAAAGAAGACTGGAGGCAAGCTCACCGCACTTTAGCTATTCTCACAATTTATCATGGCGAGCCATTAACGGAGTCCTGGAACCAACTCCTTAGATATCGGAGCAAACACCAGCAATTGAACCAAATCACCCAGTTACTCCATGAAATGCGGGAAAATAACGTCTTCGTAGCACAATCCTCCATAACTGGTCTTCTATACGACCTACTACGCCCACGTAACCCAGGAAAGCGGACAGTGATCTCCCGACAATACCGCTTTGATGATCTTCGATTTGTAACCAAAACCTGGCTTGCTATACTTGAGTCAGGAAACGATATACCTCCGGGCAAGTGGCGAGAAATTCTTCGGCGGTTTGGCATGACTGGCCGGTTGAAAGAACTGAGGCGTTTAGTTCATTGGCTTCTAGCATGGTATTCTCCGTCAACCGAAGGTGTTCCTCCCAAAACATCAAAGTTTGCGTCAATGAAAGCTTATGTCACTGCCACGGGAAGCGGGAAAATAAGTTATCTCTCGTCCTCGTTTCCTAAATCTCACATGTTGCACCCTTTACGACAGCTCTTCCCTCCAAGCTTCCAGGCGGCGCTGTTGGAATGGGGTATAAAGACGGGACTGAAGCCGAATGCACCGTCTGAAATATCTATGATATCCCCCAAATTAACAAGATCACATTATCGTCGACGTTACTTGAAGAATGTGGCCGTCGAGCGGGTTGATTGGACCATAGGAATTCGTATCCTGGCTGAATTACGAGACGCTGGAGTTTTGGTCCACACGAGTATGGTACGGAAAGTAATCATACGACGGCTCTTCATGTTGTATGGACAAAGAAGTCTCTCTAATAGGAAGGAAAACCGGATTGCAAGGGCAAACAACACTATTCCATTTGAGAGCATGGTCCATGAGATAGAGAGCGTGTGGGGTAAGAAATTGCTCGATCTTCCAGGTCTTGAGCAGGACAGCCAGTCTACGACACCTCCCCAGGAACCGGGCCCAGCTAAAACAACTCAGGATGAAATCGGTACGAATAGTACTCTAAAAAAGGACAGTGACATGGTCGCGGAAGGAGACATTTTCACAGCGCATGAAGATAAGCCATGACAGGGTAGCACTCTGGATCATGTGGTGTCATGAAGCTCTATGTATATGTCTCGTGTACAAAAATTTGTATATTAATAGAATACCATGTACGTTTATGTCCATGCCATTAGATATTATTGAGAATCGTATGAATGGATGATTGTATGCCATTGACATGAAGAAATCACTTGGATACGAATATATCTGAACACACCCATCTTTACATCCTACGACTATAAGTATATATGCGAAAGGAAATCCAACATCAGAAGAGGAATGTCCCAAAATGAGACGCTTGCAGCAAACTTAGACCTCAGTTGGTGCCGCCTTAACTGCAGTCAAGAGAGTTCTAGGCGCCCATTTATCATCAACATTTCTCTCCACCACATCTTCATAGGACGTTTTATCCACCGCATTAAGCCCATCCGCCATAGCCTTAACATGCGTGTAACCATCCGTATCTTCGCCCAAACTCCAAGCCATCACACCACCCAAACCCTTTGGGCCCACAATCTTATCGAACTTCTGTTGGATGAACTCGGGAGTGTCCCAAGTGAAGAAGATCTTGTTAGCTGCATCATAGTAGTACTCGCCGCCTTCCTCTTCATCGGCAATTCCATTATTCTTCGCCGTATTCCAGCTGTCGATTACATACTGCGGCGTCCCTTCCGGTACAGGATTCTCGAACGTTATCGCGCCCGACTTACCCGTGTCCTCGCCGGTAGATGGGTTTTCGAGCTCGGCCGTCTTGCAGCCTAGTGGCTCAGATGAACAGTCTTCAGCTGTCGTGAACCATTTTGAATAGTATGCGAAGCCGAGGTTAATCTTGGATGCTGGAGCCCCGATGTTGAGGTATCTATCGATTGTGTCTAGGGAGCCCTGCACTGAGCTATGATGGGTGGTGACGGGGTCTCGGCGGTTCATTAAGTCATAGGACATCACCTAAGTTATGTTAGTATCCATGAGACTGGAAAGATAGAGCTAGGAGTATGACACCGACATTGATTTGGTCGACAATAGGCCAAATTTGTGGCCCTGTCTCCGCAGTGAAGGCGATCATATCGACGGCCTTGCCGGGAACAGCGATGGAGAGTAATTTATCGTCTCCAATGGCATCACGGATTGCGGAGAGGAGTAGTGGATAAGTTTCGATTTCGCTAGTTTTTCCGGAGTTGGGGTTCTGTTTGTAGTCTGCTCCGTTGCCTCCTGGATATTCCCAATCGATATCTGCATGAATGTTAGTAATGTGCTTATATAACTATTCAGGGGGGGACAAGAATATCACTGACCAACGCCATCTGCGCCCGTCCTCGATAACAAGTCTTTTACGCCATTCGCAAAGGTTTGCCTTGAGCTGTCACTGGCTGCAGCTTGATCGAATCCAGAGTTATCTCCCCAGCCACCGATGGCAAGAGAAACCTTGGTGTCTTGTCCAAACAGTCCTTTGATATCCGAGACTGAAATGAATGGAGTCGACCAAGACACTCCAGTGCTCGGGATGAAGGAAATGATAACATGATCAATAGCATCTATGACACTTTGATCCGTGGGTCGGGTTGTGTGCCACCTGGCATACTCAGTATGAACTTTTAGGAATATCTTCAAAAGCAACTTACTGGTCAAAGTACATGACAAAGCGTGCTTGAGCGATGGGGACCAAGAGTAGTGGCATCAAATATGCCGAAAGAGAACGGAAATGCATCATGATCGTGCTACTGAGCTGATGTGATGAATACTTGGCTAGGGTATGCAAGAATGAAGTAATAAGGAACGGTGTGGTGAAGTGTATGAAGGAAAGTATGAAAATATGGAGAAGAATTGGTGTTGCAGAATGGAATAGGATGAAGTGAGTCTATGATAGAACTTCACCAACTGGCAAGAAGGGCATTTGGTACCGACGGGCCTTCTTGACAACCAAATTACGAGTGCAACACGACCGCTCTTATACATAGGTACTCACCTATTCGCCCCATACGCTAGACAGGCCACATTCTCTGTACGATTCCCAAGTAAGGAGTTGGGTGGCCTGCCCGGGAAACGATCGCCCTCTACCTGGAAAACGTCGCAAGCGCGAATACATGGACGCAACTTTTACCTGATGCACTGCACCGGGCTCCACCCCAGATGACGGACGGGGATAGTGGTGAGGGGTGGTATGACTGCCACAAAGGTCACATCCAGCCATCAGAGGGACGTGGAATGAAGGACCATGTGGTTTGAAGGAATCCCTGCGCCGATCGTGAAGTAGAAGGTACGTGATGTGTGGGGAAGGGCATCCGCTGGGCATTCCACATCTACCCCGGCCTTGCCATTGCAGGTGGCGAGCAGACCCGGTGAGGGTGGCGCATTGTCATAAACTGCCATGGGAATGGATTTCGAGAATAGCTGTATGTATAGCTGTCAGGTGTTTACCTCTCTCCATGCGTGTTGCAAATCTCCTTGCACCACAGCTCCATTCATAATAGCTGTTCCGGCCTCAGATATAAAGGCTACGCAGATTGTCACACTCTAGCCCGAGCAGCAGGGAAAGTGTCCCATGGGAAACCCTAGAATGCAAGGGTCGCTGGGCAGCCTTTGGCCACTGTAAGGCATCGCCTTGCCGCTGCAAAGACGGAGAGTAGGAGAGTAGGCACAAAACAACGTACGTAGCCGTCGTGGGTGGGCGATTGTGAAGCAAAGTAGATGATGAAGGTTAATGTGTGCAGTGCGACGAGCGATTGTTACCTTCCCTTAATAGGATGGCCTAAGGCGTTTCACCTCTGGCCTCTCCGGTTCGGCTCGCGCTTATGTGTGCAACTCCAACAACCGGCAATGCAGGCACCCGACCAGTAAGAAGCGCCGAGGATATCGATGCCTGTTCCATCACTTGACGATTTCCCACTGCATGTGAAAGGCTGACCTATCTTCGAAGAGGCGCGGGGATGTAACCCACCATTCCCGGAACGTGATACCCAAAGAGCGAAGGATTACTAGAAAATAATGAACTAGGATTCAGAGAATACAAATGCTATGGGAACTAACTAGGAGACGGTATTACGAATATGCATTAGCTGGCGCAAATGTAAGAAACGAATAGAGACGGTGGCGTATCTACTGGCCAATCAACCTTCCAACTACAACAACGCATCATGACTACTGCAAGGCTGAACAGTTACATGCTAGCCGTTCTTCTGCAAAGTCTGCCTCAATATCCTCGGTGTAACGCTCACGGCCTCTCCGTTATCATTAAATGTGAACTCAAACTCGTCAGCCGGGATGCCGCCATACGGAGACCTGCCCCCAACAAACCATGTAGAACATGCTGAATTGAACACACCCTCTGTAACTTTCTTGGTTTTTGGAAATTGCTCAAAGACGGCTCGGAAGGTGGCTCGGTTCTTAGTTTTCAATCCTGTGGGATAGAGTCGTATGGTGTAGTTCGATGCTGTCGCAGGTGAACCAACAATCCCACGGAAGTCATGACCTTTAGTGAAAAACCCCGTGACGGAGAGTCCTGGGTGGCCATCGCCAGCAGTGATAGTCAGCGACGTGTTTTCTGCCCTGTTACTGGATGTATACGTTCCATTGAATGTTGCAGTTGCCTCCTCGATCGCGGCAGCTTCCAGTGCCGGAACCCAAGTTTCAGCGATGAGGGACGCTAGCATGTCCCTTTGATGTCCATGGTCCACACCGGCTGCTAGGATACTGAAGCCAATATTGTGATCGCGATCGAGACCGAGGAGAGTTGAATACACGCTGACATCACCGCTCTTAGTATACAAATCCACCAGTCGAGACTCGTTTGTATCAACGGAGAGAGGAAGCGACATGCGTCTGATTTCCCAAGGAGCACCGATAGCCTGGTGGATATCTGATGTCAGTGACAGTGGCTTCATCCAACTACGAGTGAGTGATGGTGACAGTAGTTGTGATTGAAGGATCGATAGTCCAAGGGACCGGAAATCTCCTGCGCTAGAATACACACCACCGGCGCTAATGATGAGTCAGTTATTCGTTCTCAGCATGATATCTAGGGTCATTATTTCGAGTTGACATACGCCATGTAATACTCTCCAGCAGGAGCGAAGAGACTTGCGCTGAAGTTCCCTCCTGGGATGATGATATTGGTGTCATTCGGAGTTATGGTAGAAGTTCGTGTCAGGCTCAAGGGCTCCAGAATTGCGCTGGCCAAGGCGTCACCGTAAGTCTGGTTTGCAATTTTCTCCAGAATATACCCAAGAAAGATGTAGGCCACATTGGAGTAAATGGGAGTATCAAAGGTTGATACGATGGGGTGCTCAGACAAGACACCTCTGATAAGTTGATCTCTAGTACACTCAGGACTGATCCCGCAGGGAGGGATTTCTGAGCTATTCAGAGAGGGGAGGCCCAAGGCTGAGAAGTTTTGCCCCGGCAAGGTGATGGTTGTATCGGCGAGTGCATAGTCGCGAGGAGCTCCGGCCAGGTGACTGGCAAGTGCCTCAACAGTGACCTCTTCCCATAGGATATTGGATACCGGATCGTCGGTCGGGACAGCAGCAAGCTCCGGTATGTAGTTTGTAACAGGCTGATGGAAGTCTGCCAGCCCATTATTTGCTAACAGTGCGTAAATTGTGAACAGCTTAGACATACTCCCAATCCTATAGATGGTGTCATCATTTAGGTCTCCGGATGGCAAGGAGCCCTCCAGGCCGGGAGCGGCGAAATGGGTGCTGAACAAGGTTTCATTACTCGAAGCGGAGAAAATGTTGACAGAGAAGCTAGTGGTCTCATTGTCTAGAAGGCCAGAGTTAAGAGCTTCTTCGAGGATTCCAGGGAATGCTTCTTGAGCTAATGCGACCGCTTCTGAGGAGCCAGGATCAGAGGGGGCGGGATACACTGCTCCTAGTAAAGGGCAGTCTTGATTTGATTGCACATGTACAGAATACGATAAAAGTGATAAAGAGTAAAGCAGTGGGGATAGACGAAGGTTCTTCATGCTTGGACAAAGAATGTAAGGAGCTGTAGAGAAAAGAGATGACTGGATGAGTAGTAACGGAGGCTTTCAGACATTGCGGAGGCTCTTCTTTAAGATTGATCCGCATAAAAGCTCACAGTTGAAGACGTACATGCAAGTCTCCACAGCCGCGCCTTACTGATGACATTGCATGGGTTCAAGGAACGGTCGAACCAATCGGCAAGGAGCGCCAGAGGCATCATGGTGGAACCCCGGCTGCAAAGCCACAGAGTACATGAGCTAACGATGAGGATTGAACGAGCATAGCGACGGCGGAGGTGAGTGAGAAGTCGTAGTTCTACCGTTGTGGAGATAGAGTTGGACGAGATCTGGGGCTAAGAAGGGGGAGTCTTAGAATAGCAAGGAAATTAAAGCTGCAGAGGTAAGCATTTGTGGATTGTATACATGGAACCCGAAGAGGCAGTGTCTGGTGAATGGTCTGCGGTGCGGGCTGTGGATGCATGGAGCATTAGAGTTGGAGTTGGGTCCGCCCGTGAACGTTGGAGATGGGGGCGCTCAGCCTTGCCGGCCGTAACGTAAGCAGCCCTGATTGGCCGGCTCGTTCACACGGATCCACATCCCTGTGTAGGCTCGACGTCTGTGGTGAGCTTTGGAGTCTACACAAGACTTCTAGGCGTCCGAGGACTGGGTACCTGCTATAGACTTCAATTTTGTTAGCCTTTGAATCTGCGGAACTGACTGGCCCGCTCGTTCAATTCGGCTTCATCTACACGTGCAAACCACACATCTTCACCAGCATGGCGCCCAAAGACGGTCTGCGCAAGAAGGCTTGGAAGCCAAAAGTAAAGACCGGTTGTTTTACTTGTAGGTGAGTCCTGACCAAATCTCGTTTGATCTTACTCCGTGTCGCTGGGACTTGGATTATAGAAGAGAACAATGGATCGAAATTAATGTTTTTTCACTGTTTGATCCACATCCATAGATATTTGTAGAGGGATGATGCACTACGTAGATAAAGAGGTTGCAAGCGTGGATACCATTCGAGCCATGTTAGAATCTTAGTGCCGTCTATCAACATGCTGACTGACGTCGAACAGGATACGGAGGGTTAAGTGCGACGAAGCCAAGCCATTCTGCGAGCGTTGTACCTCGACAGGGAGGAAATGCGATGGTTACAGTCCTACGCCCAAGCCCGGCCAGTTGGTCAAGTCTAGGCAAAATTCCTTCTCGCCTACAATTCTTGTGGAACCGATAGGCTTTCCATTAGAGAACTATAAGGAGCAGGAGAATCTCTACTTCTTCCAGACTTATACTGCCCCCGAGTTTGCTGGATTCTTTGAAAGCAGTTTCTGGACCCATGATGTCCTGCAGGCTTGCTATACATACCCTGCCATACGACATTCTATCATTGGATTGGGAGCACTACATCGTAAATTTATTGGATGCGAGCTCCCGGTCGTCCCAAATGATAGTGCCGACCAAGAAGTCTGCTTTGCCTTGGAACAGTGTAACCGGGCCATCTATGAGCTCGTGAGGAATTCCAAAAATACTTCCACCCCCGATAGAATCACCGCAATGACGGCCTGCATTCTATTCAATGCTTTCGCTTGTTTGCAAGGCCAACAGAAAAGTGCAATGCAACATGTTCGAGGGGGGCTCAAATTGCTTAGAGAATTGGACGAGGAAGAGAGTAGGGGGGCAGTGATACCTGCACACTCTGTCTTGCTTGGCCCAATCCGCTCCATGTTCACTATCCTCGACATCCAAGCACGTGGTTTACTCAGCGAGGAGCAATTGCTTGTCTGGGAACCAAGGCCGAAATCAGATATCGACATGTACCCGGAAGCTTTCCAGAGTGTACAATATGCACGCGCATATCTTGAAGAATTACTGAATCGAGTGCTGAACTTCCTCCAACAATTTGATTCAAAACCCGAAGGACCCGAAAAAATGGCAGTCGCTCGTGAGGAATACGATAATCTCTTGTACCGACATAGACTGGCAAGTAAACTTCTAAATCAACTTCTCGACCAGCCTCCAGACGGAACAGGCGCACACCGGGATACTACGAGGGCAGCCTTGCAGTTAACCTGTACACAAGTGAATATGTTTCTCCATACATTCAACTTCGACAGCCATCGTGGCGAGTTGTGTTGGGATAAGATGGAAGCGGATTTCTTCAAAATTCATGATCTAGCAACCCAACTACTGGACACAAGCACAACAGTGGCTTCGGGGGAGGTCCTTATACCGCCAGGATATGGAGGGGAGTGGGGACATCAACGTAAATCCGTGCGGCCTGTATATTCCTCGACATTCGGGCTCGTGGCTGCACTTTGGAATGTTGGTGGACGTTGTCGGGACCCGAAGCTTCGCCGCAAAGCAATTATGCTTCTTTTCGACCATCCACGTCGGGAGGGAGTCTGGGATGGCGTGCTGGCAGGGCGAATTGCCTGGGAAGTTATGATGCTAGAAGAGACAGCCGCCATGGAAGAGTTCACCGCGGCGCATCCAGGGGTCCCGTTTTCAGTACAATCAGCAGCCGACATACCAGACCATCATAGGGTTCGAGCTACTTCGTTGACTTTTGTAGTTGATAGATGTGCAGAAGTTCGATTTATAACGGTTGGTCAATTGCAACGAGGAGAGGCTGGGACGGCTAGAATGATTACGTGGTAGCTAGGGATTTCGATGCATGGTGAAAGTCTACTGGATATATCGCTTTGCTGAAGCCCGTTTGTCAATTAGGAATAATTAGTAATGGAATCAAGACGTCTTTGAGATATAAATGGCAACACCATGGGTTTTGACATGAATTGGAAGAAGACGGAGTACGCTGGCAGCCACGAAAGCTTTTCGACATCTCTATTCAAGTATAGAAATTGAATTATACAGGGGTGGATAGGTGGAGTAGCTCTCACGACTCAGGAGTGGAGATCGGTTTGCATGATACCAGCTGGATACAGAGAAGCTCAAAAATAAGAGACGATTATTGGAGACGGCTGTCAACCCCCAATTGAAGCCAAAACCCATGCGGCCGGCCACCCCGCAGAATGTCAAGCTGCAGAAGTTGGATGCACGTAAGCTACTAGCTGTGGGATCTATGATAACGGTTTGCTCTTGCGTTTGTTCTGGCGTTGACGACGTCATGACAGGCCAACAGCCCGAGTGTGCCATGGTATTAATGAGTCTGTCACAAGTGTCGGATACCCACCAGAATGGATGTACCCAGAGTAATGGCTCGTTGAAGCCGGCGGACCTCCGCCAGCTCAAGACGTGGACGTAGACGTGGACGTGGAAGACGAAGCTCGGAGTCGCAAGACATGGAGACGGGACAGATCACAGCCTGGAGATCACAGATCGCAGTCACGTGCGCCCATGTTATTTCCATGTCACATGTGACGCCAAGGCAGAAAATGAGGAGCCAATTGATAGAAAGGCTGGGGGATCGGCATGAAGCAAATTCAATGGCGGGGACTGGGATTCGACCAACCGCGCAATAATTTCTCTCACGCCGACCAGCCATGATTTTTGCTGCTCTGGGCTGCCCGAAACAGCCACATGCAGGCCAGACGTCGAGCCGCCGCCAATAACGGTGCCCAAATTAATCAAGAGGCTGGGGAAGAATCAGGCTGTCAGCTTGTCAGGAAGGCAGGAAGGCCAGCTTGGAAAGCCGAGGGCTTTCAGCTCAGCTGCTGTTGAGGTGGGAAAATGGCGCCTCGGCCAATGCTATCCGCAGCCATGGGCCGCAATCTGCAGCAATCCCAGACGAAGCCGCCAATCAGCGGCGTCCACGCGTGAAGCTGGTTGTTGCAAGACCCACCGGGTCGTACTGGAGACACGGCCATGGGGCTATTGGCCGCACGCTGGGCACGGAGGAGGGAGGAGGTGGTGGGAGGAGCGAGCTGGGCGGCGCTGGGAGGACACAGTAGTGGAGTGGAGGCAGAGAGGAGCTTCCCGCAAGCTCCCCCGATGCACGATGACCGCTGTCGTCGCCCACTCTGCCCATGAAGCTGATCGATCGTGGAGAAGCGCAGGCTGCATGACTTGTGCCAGCAGCAGCAGAGCGGAGGATTGCTGCGAGCAAGCGGCCAGAGTGGAGGGCGTGGAGCTGGAGCTGGCTCTGGCGACGAGCAATGGGCGCAAAAAGGGGGCGGGCGAGCAAGCAGGCCGGGAGCAGGAGCATGGCAGCAGCAAGAGCAAGCTTGGGCAGTTGGGGGGCAAGCTGCAACCCGCCTGAAGCTGCGTTCTCCCTGTTGCTTCTGCTGCTTGCCCCCTGTCTGATTACGCGCTAGCTGGCGATCAAAACAACGCTAGCGCCAGATCGGGACAGCTCCAGCCAACCTCCTTCCTCCGCCCGCCCAGTCGTGAAAGTGAAACCGACCCACCCGCAAACTCCAGCCTCCAGCCCACCGTACTTCTTCCCTCTCCTCGTCCAGTTCCTCATCGTCAGAACACATCACCTACCTAAACCCATTTGACCTCACCGACTGCATCCAATTGCACTCGCAGCTTCGTCAAGATCGAGTCAAGAGGTTCAAGCTGGCTTCGTTATAAAGCAGTTCTCTTTTTCCTCCTCGCTTTCGAGACCACCATCCAAAGGAGCCAAGAAGTTCTTTCTTGTCTTCCTTTCGAATTGTTCTCGTAACGGTTCGAGAGGCATACAAGAGGGAACGCCGCGACTCCAGTCAACCTGGACTTTGACGCCCGAGTACCGATCCCCTTCAGTGTCTTCCCGTCCTCGTATCGGAGTGACGCTGTCACAGAAACAACTACTGTCAAGGTCGAAGGAGAAGTAAAGCACCCTTCTCAGGCTTCGCACGACGTCGGACGGGAAGGTCACGAAGAGAGATTTGAATCCTTCTCCGCAACCGTCCCTGCAGACCGCCGTGACCAGCGCTTCTCCAAGAAAGAAGAGGTCCACGTCTACGAGCAGAAGCAAAGGCACGAGCAGCAGAAAGCACCAGCACCAGCACCACGCCCACTTCTTCCTCCTCCAGCGCACCGTGAGGAGATCCACATCTACGAGCACGAGCGACGACGAGCTCCTAGAGACCGCGTCTCCGAGTTTGACCACACCCGAGACCGGTAAGTCCTGTCAGTGCTTTATTGTTTTTGCTCCCTCAACAAACAGCACACGAATCAGCACCTCCACCTCCCTGCCCTTGGCGGTCAAGCGCCACTATTCGGCACTAGCCCCCTTCCATATATTGTTGTCCGAGCGACACGTCGTCCCCACTTTTCCCAAATCCTCTTTTCCAAGCTGACCCTTTTCTCTTCTCATCCCACAGCTTCCCCCAACCCTACCAACAACCTTCCGTCGTTGCACATCAACTCGACGTTCACCAGGACAAGACCTACGATCGAGACTTCAAGGCTGTCTCCGGTCCTCCTGCCTCCGACTACGCTCCGTCTCAGATTGACGTGAGCGAGCAACAGTACCGCGAGCGAACCCGTCCCATCGTCGGTGGAGCTCACGAGCAGGGTTACTCCCACCATCACCTCTCAACCCAGCCAAGCCACGGTCAACCAGCCGGGTACGTCCAGGAACGTTACACGTCCCAGACCACTCCTGACAGCCAATCTGCACACGGTCCACGGGAAACCGAGATCGTCGACGCACGATACCCTTCTCAGCGTCAAGCTAGGGAAGAGGTTCGAGTAGAGCACGCTACTCGAACAGCCGTCGCCCCGAAGAAATTCAAGCGTGATATGGGATATTACGACGAAGACGGACACTACCATTCCTTTCGTCACGGTCTCCACAAAGTTGCTGACCGTCTCAAACACCCTATCCACGGCCACCGACACCAACACGACACTTCACCTCTCTCCATCGCCCCATCCTCGCTTCCATCTTCTTACGCCCCCTCCCAAGCCTCTTCTCACGCTTCTTCCCGCTCTTCCCACTCTTCTCACTCTTCTCACTCCCACCACTCTCACGCCCACTCTCACGCCCCATCCCACGCACCTGAACGCGAGGAAATCGTAATCAGGGAAAAGTACACCACTAGCGCCCCGTCCCCTGTCGCTAGTCGTATCTCATCTGGTGCTCCTGTCGAGAAGATCCGTCACGCCGAACCTCGCACCATGGCTCCTCCCAACACCATCACCATCCCCTGCCACCACATCCGCATTGGCGATCTCTTGATCCTCCAGGGACGCCCTTGCCAGGTCATCCGCATCACCACCTCCTCCCAGACCGGTCAGCACCGTTACCTCGGTGTCGACCTGTTCACCAAGCAACTTCATGAGGAGTCTAGCTTCATCTCCAACCCCTCCCCATCGGTGGTTGTCCAGAACATGCTTGGTCCTGTCTTCAAGCAGTACCGTGTTCTCGACATCCGCGAGGACAACCGCGTCGTTGCTATGACCGAGACTGGCGATGTCAAGCAAGGCCTTCCCATCATCGACCAGAGCGGTCTTGCCAAGCGTCTTGCTGAGGCTTTCGACAACGGCCGTGGCAGCGTCCGCGTCCTTGTTATCAATGATGATGGCATGGAGTTGGCTGTTGACTTCAAGGTTGTTCATGGTTCAAGATTGTAGATGACTCACGTCCCGTCAATGGTATGTCACCTTTCTCCTTCGTGTATCAATCACATCTAACCTTTGCTCAGGCTGTCACCAAACACCCTGCATGTGTCACGAGAGCATCTAGGAGTTTTTGTTTCCGGTCGGCCTTCTTTCCTTATGGTTGTGTTTATAATGTCTCTTTCCATTGGTCGCGGTAGGGTTCCTGCGGAGGAGTATGATATCTCCCTGTCAATATTTCACTTCTCATGCATCATGTTTGGTAGCAAGTCATCTACCTTTAATCTGTCGAGCATCATTCAGGCGTTCGATGGGTTGACGGGTAGGTGTCGCAGCCATCATCATTTGGGTGAACAGCTCTGGCGCAGGGATCGTAATTGGCAATACATGGTTGGAAAACGTCAAGGTCCGAAACTTGTCGATAGTTAATCAATTGGATTTTTGCTTATTCTCAAACTTGTTGATCATCTCATGCCTCGTGACTTGCTCTTTGTCACTTACTCTTTGCATGTATATCCTAAGTCGCTGCGGGGTACGGCCTTTTCCCCACACACTTCTTGTACTAACCTCGTCCTAGTGTTCAACCGGCTGTCTTATTCCCGCACCAGCTTTAGGCGGGGGTTACCATATAGGGCGGCTTGCATTGTTCTAAAAACCATTGGAATCTGTTTTACCTTGAGTACGAACATGGTCACTTGAGATGCTGTAGACATCTTAGCAGGTCCCTTTACGCCATCCACCTTATTTTCTAGAAAAGTATTCTCACATGGATCATTCTCAGCAGCCTTTTTCAACTATTGGCCCTTTCCCAAATCTACCTCCCTTTTCAGACAATGTCCCAACGGCGCCTCTCCTTCGTATTTCTCTAGAGAAGCTCCTTGTTGGTGACAAAGCAGAAGAAGATAGATGTTGGAATGCATGTTGTGATCTGGGATTCTTCTATCTTGACCTTCGAACACACGAGTTGACCAACAAGGAGCAAGAAGGCGGACCAAAGCTTAGTGGAGCAGCTCTTTTGGAAGATGCGGACAAATTATTTGAAGCAATGAAAGAGTTCTTTGGTCTGGATGTTGAGGAAAAGATCAAGTATGATTTCGCCAGCCGTGGGAGTTACTTTGGGTATAAGGGATATGGGGCAGGAATTATTGATAAAGATGGAACGAAGGATAGGAATGAGTTTTACAATGTGGGTCTGTCTTTCTTATCAATGACTATTGGCTTTGGCGCTAAAGAACGGGTGAACTGACGTTTGCCTTACGGTAGACATCCAAGAATGATATTCTTTCCCTAATGGATCGACTTCCTGCCCCCGGCATCCTTCAAGCTCACCGCCCACTCTTCGAATCATACATACGCTCATCCCACGCCCTCTGTACACTCTTCCTTGATCTCCTAAGCAGCCGTCTCAAGATCACCTCCCCAGCTCTCTCCGATCTCCACCGCCTAAACGCTCTATCAGGCGACCAAATGCGATTCGTCCGCGCCCCTCCGCAACCAGTACAAGAACGTAACATAGCACTAGGCGAACATTCCGACTTCGGTTCAGTCACGGTTCTATTTAACAAGCTTGGAGGTCTGCAAGTGCGGTTACCAAGTTACATTGAGCCAATCCCCGCCAAAGCTATCGATTCACCCTGTACAGACAACCTAACAAAGGACGGCTGGACCTACGTCCGTCCGTTACCAGGCCATGCTATCATCAACCTTGGGGATGCCTTATCTATTTTCTCTGCCGGGAAGCTCAGGTCAAATATCCATCGCGTTGTCCCGCCGCCGGGTCAACAGGCTGTTTGCGAGAGGCATAGTCTAGTTTATTTCTCTAGACCGGAGGATCAGGTTAAGTTGAGGAGTTTGGTTGGAGAGAGGAGAGACTCGTTGGGTAGGCAGGAGGAAGAGGCAGTTACAGCTGAGGAGTGGATTCTGAGGAGGGCGTTGGGGAGGAGGAAGAAGGATGGGTGGGAGAGGAGTGGCGGGACGGAAAAAGCTAGTATGAGAGAAGGGGTGAAGGGTTGAGGTAGGTGGTGTGCAATGTGAGGAAATGTATGTTCTATTTCCTTTTCATAGTTCATATACATGGGATTTAAGAATAACCAGGAGACTTATATTTGAGATAGGCTCAAAATTTCGAACCTGATATTCATCAACTAATAAAATCATTGGACCCCAAAGATGAAAGATCAAAAGATATGTGGTAACAGTAGCTATGACATCAACTGCCCTTCTCAAGGATACTTTTATCAACGTTTCAGCCATCGTGTAAACTGATTTCCATATTTCGCAAGGTCTTCTCCATCCACCTAGGAAAAGCTAGAAAGGCAATTTCCTTGATAGAAATAATCAACCTCCAAGAATCTATTTTCCAATCCGCCTTTCTACTTCGCACAACAATGCTTCTAGCGCCTTGCGTCTCCCAGTGGCTTCCCCTTTTTCACCCTCGGTGCCTGGACCTTTCAACTCAACCTGCCAACGGCTCGTCTCCCGATCCGGGTTCTTTGGTGATAGAACCAAAGCGTGATAAAGAAGACTGGAGGGAAAAACTGCGGTGGTGACTTTAAGTTTGGTTCCGGGAAAAAGCACTGAAGCATTGGCTACGAAGCATGATCAATACTCGTTTAAGCTTGAGGACCAACGACTAATTACTCACCCATAATCCGATTAACTAAGTCGTCGAGCGTTATCACTTCAAAAACTCGAGGCAAGTCGATGTTATTGATGACCTCTGGAGTTGACAACGTCGTGGGCTCAGACAAAGCGGTATACTTGGGAGAATATGTGGGAACATAACCACCATAAGGAGGTTTCGCTTGCGGAAGGCCATTCTTTAGAGTGTTTACATTATTATTTGCTTGCCCTGGTTTCTTGCCTGCGGAATTCTTGTGCGAGTTCATTTTATTCCGATGTCAAATTTCCCTTCTAAGTATGAGAAAGACAAAAGACGATTGGCGAGATGGCAGGGGATATATGCATTGTGGCGGGTGTTGAGACGGGGATGGTGCCGATGGCCGGTTCATGTCCAACTTGCAGGGGAAGAAGTTGGCAAGAGAGTGAAAGAGTGACATCGTCAGCACAGCCGTGGTAACACGATTCGGAGCTTGCCGTGGTAGGCAATTACCCAATACCATGTATGTCCTTGCTCGGCCTTTCGTTCCTCCAATCCATTCACACCTCACTCCTAACATTAATCGCCTATTGCTTTTGTATCACCGACAAGAACGAGGGCGAATAACGCTGACCCCGCTGATTGGCTGTCGTGCTTTTGGCTTGATGGACACGCAAGCTTTTTCAATCAAGGAACGGACTTCGGATTCCGTGCCTACGGAGCTTTCTTTATTACAGCCTTCTTCTACTTCCCTCCAGGGCGGATCCAGTCAAATCACATCAATTTCTGACAATACCGTAACAAAGTTACTCTTTTTGTTCTACTCCGAATTCCTTCCTCTTTATTAATGTCGAGTGCCGTTCTTATTGTCCGAATTGAATCCTTTATGATCTTTCGAATCCAAAAACCTCGAATGGAAGTCGTGGATATCTCAACAACGCATTTTGGGCACGATATCTGATCCGTTGGACTGACTTTGAATTCTGTTATCCATTGAGAGACGCGTCTATTACACGACAGCATACGACAGCCTTGGATTCGAGATCGATGATGTCACTCAGGAAGCCACCGAACCTTCCTTTCTAAATTTAGACGTAGGAACCATCCTCGACGTGGAATATCTCATCATGACCGATCAAGGTCACCAACATCTCCTGACCTCAATCAAAGGGTATGATCTCCTTTAGTACTCGAATTCTCTGGTAATTCCTCACCACAACCATGTATCGAGGCAGTCTTCTGGCCTCGGGGGAGTATTCAGACTCCACTGTTCAGTGCGGTGATGATGTGTATAAAGTACACAAGGCCATCATATGTCCTCGTTCAGAATTTTTCTCAAGAGGAGTGAAATTTGGAAAGGTGTGTTCTTTTCCCTCCAAAACCCCCTTGTAACCACCACACCTCTCTCCCCCCACTAAATTACACACCCCAGGAAGCCTCAGAAAGCAAAATGAACCTACCTAACGACGATCCCTCCATAATAAAACTAATGTTCCAATACCTCTACACAGGCGACTATGACCCTCTCAAACCACAAGACCAACCAGTATCCTCGCCACAGCTAAATCGAAGCAACCCACCTCTCTATCACAACATTGACGATATCCCCCACACCTGCAACACAGCCAACACCACCAAAATCTGCGATGAAATTCTCTGTCCCCACCACGAATGCAACATCGACTGCTGCAGCACATGCACCTCCTTCACCTGCCCCATATGCGGTCCACCCATTCCACCTAACCTCTCTCCCTCTCCACTCCCCATCCACGCAGCTATCTATGAAGTCGCTGATACGTATAAAACCATCGGGCTAAAAGACCTCGCAGTTCTGAAGTTTAGGGAGGCGTGTAAGTATTTTTGGGATCATGATAGCTTTGTTGTTGCGACTAGGATTGTGTTTGAGAGTACGCTGGAGGAGGATAGGGGGTTGAGGGATGTGGTTATCGAGACGATTGATGGGTATTTGGGGGTGTTGATTGAGAGGGAGGGGGTTAGGGGGTTGGTTGAGGACTTTGGAGGATTGACTTTTGGATTGTTGAGAATGAAGGGGAAGGGGGATGGGTAGGGGGGATGAAGATGTGTATGTGGGTTGATTGAGGTAGATGTCTATCTTTTACATACGCAACCGCGAGTTTCTGTCGGAATTGATGCAGTGAACACTGACCACGCAAAAGGAAATCGGCTAAACCTGGAATTTAGAAATATCCGTCCATTCACCACACAATCAAGCATCAAGCATAAGCAAGAATTATGAGCAATTGTCTTATAGAATTTCTCTATATGTCTGTTATGGTATAAAAACACCCATCTCATGGGCTTGCCTATCAATCATGCCTCTCATTACTAGACAAAGGTTCATATTATGCACAAGAAAAGAAGAACCCCAAGCCAAATATTTCACCCCTTGTGAAGTAGCCAAAGAGCTAAAATACTTTCATCTAGAAAGCCATAGCCAAAAGACCGCTAAGCACTACTCCAGCAATGGAAGCACCTGAGGCGGGAACCTTGGCGGCGGCACCAGTGAACTGAGCTGCGCCGGTGCTGAGAGTCGAGGTGGCGTTGCCAGAGGCGACGGGGAAGGCAGTTGATGGACGAGCTGGTGAGGGAGCAGTGTCTGTGATCAAACCGACACCTCCGGAGGTAGCCGTAGCAGTTTCGCCGGCCACAGATGATGTAGTAAGTGTGGCGGAGATGAGGGTGTTGGAGGACAGGGCAGAGGACAGATCAGAGGAGGCGACTGCTGAAGACAGAGCGGAGGATACGGCTGCTGAAGACAGGGCAGAGGAGACGACGGAGGCAAAGGAGGTCGCGATGGTGGTGGGAACGGAGACCAAGGTGCTTGGTGGGATGCTCTCACCCTCGGTAACGGTGACGGTTGCAACGCCGCAAGAGCAATTGCCCTTGGATCCAGTGGGCTCTGTGCCATTAAGACCGGTGTAAGAGCCGTATCCCTTGTTTCCACCTGCGGAAGCGGTGATGGAGCGTGCTTGACTCTGAGTGTTCACGGCATTGCCGTCCTGGTTACCGGCGTCAATAACTTTGATGCTCTGATAGCTACCGCTCTGGTCGGTCCATTCGTATTCGGTGCCTGGAGAGTAGTTGATGACCTTGACGGATTCGACGGTCATGGTGAAGGGAACTTGGGAGTAGTCGGTTTGTCCGCCAGCCCACTCAATGGTTCCTACGTTGTTGTCTGGGTCGCCGCCAGCCCAGATACCAATGCGGAGCGTCACGGGAGTCTGCGGGTAGTTCGAGCCACCGTTAGCATCACCGTAGTTGAGAGTACGCAATGGCTGACCATCAATAAGCCAGACAAGGGACTCGGCCGTCCAATTGAGAGCATAGGTGTGGAAGGTGTCCTGGGGAGCATCGACGGTGAGGTGGACCTCGCGGTCGTGGGTGGTAGTGTTGCCCTTGCCAAAGTAGTTGGACTGGACGTTGTTGTTGTCGTTAGCGCCACCAAGGAACTCCCAGTCTACCTCATCGAGGTCCTCGGATTGAAGCACAATGGATGAGATGATGCCTTGTCCTTTAGCAGCCTTGACCTTGACCTCGGCGTAACCGAAGTGGAAGTAGCCAAGCGATTGGATGGTGGGAGCCTGGCCACGCTCCTTGATGGTGAATTGAGCACCGTCGGCGGCAAAGTCGAGGCTTCCGGCAGTGACGTTCCAGCCCTGCATGGCATCTTGGCCCTGCTTGAAGTCGGTCTCGAAGGTGGCGGGCATGGCAGGATCGTTCTCGCATGGCCCTTCCATGGGGTTGCAGTCGGTCCAGGTTTGCGCCGAGGCCACGGCGGCGAGAAGGGCCGTGGGCAAGAATGCGGCCGAACGCATGTTTGTTTGGTTGACTTGACAGAAGAAAGATTTGAAAGTGAGGGGAAAGGTGTGCAAGAGATGGATTTATTTTATGGGGAGGGGGCGGGTGAAGTTCTTCGCAGAAGAAGTTGCTGGGTCGACGGAACACGAAATATAGGTGGCCGTGCAAGTGGCTGGGTCACAGAAGAGGTATCTCGAGTGCTTATCCCGCGACCAAGGCTTGGCAATGATAGTGAAGCTATTCGCTAGGGAGCAACCAGTTGGTCCGCGCGGCGAATTGTGCAAAGAAAGTGGATAAAAAAGGGACCAAGAGAGTGAATGTCGACCTGCGCCTAGCGTCGTAAAGAAGGTAGAGAGTTGGTAGTGGAGAAACAGGCAAAGAGTGTTGAGAATACGAAGCAACACGAACCTTGGGGACGGGGTATAAAAGGAGAAAGAGGGTGGATGGAGAGGAGGCTGCGCGTCAGCGGGGGAGGACGGACGGCTATAAAGCAGCGCATCTCCATAATAATTACGCTGTCTTTGGCATTTTCAATCTCGCTGTCGGGGCTTAGTGCCGCTCGAAGAATTTGGTCGTGAGAAATGGCCCAGGCGGCCACGAGTTGAGCCCATCGAAGGACGTCAAAGGACCTCCTGTTTTGCCTGCGAGCGCGGAGAGGGCGCTGTTTGGACTGCCTCGGAGCACGCCCTGGCCCTTTGAAACATCTGGTGTGTTTGAGAGTCAGACGCTGCGGGAGCAGGCCGCCTCGAACCCGCTCTAGCCTTCGCCTTCCAGCCCCTCGCCCGCCGTCCATTGGCCTGCTTCGTGCCCCTCCCCTGCCGCCCTCTGGTGACCGGTGCCAGGGGCCACAGGGAAAAACACAGAGGGTTGACAGGATGATGATTTCTCAAAAGAAAAAAAATAGGGACCTGGGACCTTGCATGGAATGATTGCAGATTATGATTGCTGCTGCACGCGAAGGGGGTCGGTGGGTACAGCCCTCAATCGATAACCAATCTCTCCGCCTACCACCTGCTCTTATCGTTACTCCAGCCCTCCTGGCGCTGACGGATGGCGGTGCAGGGTCATGGTGGGTGGCAGATGGCAGGCCGGCAGCACAACAGGCCCTGCGTATGCGTATGCGTTTCTTCGCCTGGCTGAGAAAACCATGTTGATGTTACATGATGACTACTGCTGCTGCTGCTGCTGCTGCTGCTGCGGCGGCGGCGTGCAGCTGGACAGATGAAGGATCCCCTTTGTTTAATTGCTGGGGCGTTGTTGATGTCTCGCTGCCTGTTTTGTTTGCTTCGGCATCATTCCACCATCGCATTGTATATTTTGGCCCTGTCTTTCCCCCTCCACCATTGCCGGGGAGATGGACGGCCGAGCCCAGCAATGCAATGCAATGCAATCCAATAATGCAAAGCGCTCAGCATTACAGTATTGGCATCGTTGCATCATTTCTCCTTTTCGTGCCACTGTCCACATGTTGAAAACGAGATGAGGATGTGCAGCGACGTGCAATCGATCGACACAAGCGGCTCCTCAGCAGAGGCGTCTGCTTGAGCACGGAGAGGCGCTGATACGTCATGATCAGCCGCTGAACGACTGCAGCCCTGGCGATATTATTAGAATTGGGTCTTAACGCTTGAGAAAAAGAAACCAATCAAGGGAGAAAAAAAGAACAAACGGACAAAATCGTGATCTTCCAGGGATTTCTCTGCTGCTCAACTCACTCGAGCCTACTGTGTGTTCCCGTCGGCCCTTTTCGCGCACCGTTCTGATGGAGTGGAGTCTCCATCCCATCGTCCTCCGCACAGGTCGTGGCTTGGCGGCTCAGGGTCTCTCGTGCTTTCCGCAAGGCCGCATATCACACCTCCCACCACATCTCGACAAGCACGTCGCCATCGTCGCCCCAGCACCATTCACTGACCTGTAAGACATTATCCGCAGCACTCAGAGCTCCCTCGGAGAGCACAATGGCCATCCTTTTGCGTGGATCATGTTCGACTCCTTCCCGTCGGATCTGCGAGATCGATGGGGTGCCGAAACCCTCTTGACATCATCCTTCCGGCTACGAGGCTCCCGATTAGACCGTGCGAGTGCACAAAGGCTGTGCTGAAGCTTGCCATACAACTTTACCTGTTCCTGTCGTTTGCCTTTGAAACCGGTTTCTTATGAACAAGGCAAAAAACACGTTGGATCCCTGCAAGGGCCCCGTTCGATCCGCTACAGCAACCAACAGCGCTCATATCACTACTCTACTCGAACCTCAGTCCGGATCAAAATGAGATTGAACCAGCAATGAAGGAGGTATCACAAACTTTGTCCTTCGTGGGCGTTCACAATGATCGTCACGTATTAGCTACCCTGCCTTGAGCGACGCGATCATACGGAGTATCTGGAGTCGAATCTGATGAACATGTCAGCTCGTAAGGTGAAATGATAGGATCATCAAGGGCGGAACTGGTATTGTAAAGTTGTACGGATCAGCCTTTGCGAGTTACATCATCTAAGAAAAATGTGATCCGTGGGGCGCCAAAACGAGAAAATGAAAGGTCTTCTATCCTCGACCCTGGGTTGATAAGGATCCATCATTATGCGTGCACGGTATCATCTCATGGATGAATTAACAATATCGCGTCGTGGCTATCGCTTAAGAACGACCGCTCGCATTCAGGCCCATGGTTAAGGTATTAGCTTTTGGGTCCATGGTCCATGGTCCATCAGTAGCTGAACTTTTCTTTCAAGTCGTTGAAAACCAAGCCCGTGGAACGTCCGCCAAATCATGGGAGTTAGAGTTCCCTCCTTTCTACCTATTCGCTAATATTTATTTCTTTTCTATGAAAAGAGTATCTCTCCCCCCTGGTAGAGAACCTTAGGGGGCTCTTTCTTATTTTTTCAGTCGTTGGGGCTACATGTTTTGAAATACGAGCTCCTTTTCAAGGGTGATCTTTCAAAGTCTTTATTAGAACCAGATTGTGGGACATTTTAAGGCACTAGTATTGAAGTCACATCACTGACGATACGTTTTGGAATAATTCTCGAGCAAGGTCTCATTAATTCACAACATTGAATATATTCACTAGGTATGAGATAAGAACTTTTTGAAATTATTTTGTCGTCCAAGTCTAGCCCACAACATCGAATAGGTAAGCGGATCTGGGACCGCTCAATGTTCATAGACCGGATATCGGTTACTAAAATGTTACTAGACTGATAAAACTTCAAGAGCCCTCTATGAAAGGAACTAAATCTAGCTATCCAAGTTCTCTCGGCCGTACATAATACAAAGTTAACACGCTGCGATGCAATTCCATGCTACAAAATCATTTTGGATACAAACGATACATGGCAACCTTTCCATCTTTGCTGAATACCATTCGATTGTAGTCTACGTTGAGGTTGCGGGCTAATGCTGACGACGTTATGCGGTTGAAGGGATTCATCGTGAGAGCACTCAGCATGTGGCCATTGAGCTGATCGCTGTACTTGGGTGTTGGGCGCTTTCGTCGTGGATCGAAAACTTGCTCGTTGATGTCCGTATTAATCGACTGGACCACCCTAGGCGCCCTAGCCTCTATTTGCCATATGGATGCTCGATTGTGGCTGCTTTGAATAACTGCCATGTTCGCCGATACCCAGCCACTCTGCAATAGCATGTCAATATCGACAATTGGCGGAAAAAGATGCGCGAGCCTGTGGATAATGCTCCCGAGCGCCCATACATCGCCGGCTGGTGAGCAGTGTCCGTTCTCGGGTGTCTGTTCTGGCGGCCAGTATTGCGGTGCGCCCCAGCCTGGCTGAAGAGGCTGGTAAGTGTCATCGTAGTATGTTGCCATACCGAAATCTGTCAGCTTTACCACCATTCCGCTTCCCGAGAGCGCCCCCTGCTTCGAGATGAGGATGTTCTCCAGTTTAACATCACAATGAACAATGGGAACCCAATGTTGCTTCGGAACACCACAACCTACTCCTTCGTGGAGGTATGCCAAAGCACTGGCAATTTGTTTGAATATCCGCCAGAGAGTGAGTTCAGGAATTCTGCATAAATTATACTCCATCATATCCTTGCCGAAGCTAAAGAGGTCACCATACTCGCAGTATTCCAAGAGTAGGGCGTCGCCAGTGGTATCCATTGGAAGTGGCACGAATGCATACATCCCAACGATATACGATTTTCCAGCAACTCTCCCAAGGATTTCAATTTCACGAGGCATCCAGTTCGGCGCCCAACGATCATTCACCGACTTAACTGCGATTAGCTTCGAGGAAGGGATGTGCTCGTAAAGCTCCACAACGCCTTGGCCTCCTTCTCCAATGTGACGCACATGACGATGTCCATCCGGGAACCGTTCTGGTAGATCTTCTTCGTAAATCTGGAGAGACTCGAGTTGCTGTAGAGCATTGCTGTCTTCCTCTGGATCTTCTTCTGATGGAAGCTGGGCAGATGATGGTGGCATGACCCAGATATCACCAGGGCAAGAAAGTGATTGGGTGATAACGAAGATGTTGTCTAACGTGTATTCCGGACAAGACTGTGTTTCGACCATTTTGGTGGAAAAAGCGCCTGAGGGTGGTGGTGGTGGGAATTGGGTGGGTGACTGGGAAATTGTGCATTAGGAGAAGCATATTTATATTGGATTACGCGTTGTGAGCAAACCAGAATTAGAGCGGGTTCTGCTGTGGTTGAGATGGTGAATGAAGCTTGGTTACGCTGCTCATTGTGAATGAACAACACGCTGCTGAACACCATTTACAACCACAACCACAACCACAACCAAGACTTTCAAAGTAACAAATTTTCGACATTCTACAAATCTGCGATCACGAAAATTAAACTTGGTTTTGTAAACACCTCTTTCCTCCTCTAATTAATCCGCATTTCCATCAACGTCACCTACACGCTCCGTCCTCTACACAACCTTTTCTACTTAGGTACCATCTAGAATCGAAGCCACAGCTCCTTGTCTGCGCACCATCTGCCCGCGCCACTGTCTACTACCTGCGCCGCTTCTCCCTCTTCCCAAAAATCCGACTCATCTTCGCACTAGCAAATGCTGTCATCGTCTACACCCCCACACCCACAACAGAGATCCTCAAAAATTGCCACAATAATCGCATCGACGATCCTAGACACGAGAATACTTTCTTGCTTTATCTCTGACGGATGTTGAAGAGGCTTTCAAGTGGGCTGGAGATTCTAGTGAGGCTGGTAGCTTTTGACGACCAAGGGAGCTGACGATGAGGGAGATGAAGAGTCGAGGATGATGGTGGAGTATAGAATTAAAGGAGCTGCCTTTCAAAAGTATCTGGGTACTAGCTCATGAGGGTCAAGTCCGCTAAGCAACCAGCTTTAGGCGTCTCCTATAGGGTGTAAAGTAATACTTTTCATCTTAAAGAGGTGGTGCTCTCTTTAGGGTATTAAACAGAGGTACATTAGGCCATTCCTTTATAAGTAACTATCCTTAGGCACCCTATACCTTCTTATGCGAAGGGTGTTATGGAAGGGATGTCTAGATACTTGTATAAGGCAGCTCCGTAGTAGAAAGACTAATATACAATAACTATTCCTTCTATCAATGTTTTAAATACGAGATCCCAGACCCCCAAGTTTTTATACAAGGAAACAGGGAAAAGAAAAGAAGAATAAATGATTTCAACTCTCGCCTCTCTTCTCTAAATTGCACAATCCATATTTTATTTTTGGTCTTTGGTGACGCCAATATATAAAATAGCCATTACTCTTTACGGTACCTAGGTACATTATTTTAAATAATAAGTCGATTATTTCTGAATATTTCTGAATTATTTGATTTGATTAATATACTTGCTATTTATTTCTTGTATATTGTTTGATAATTTGTATAATCTATCAGTTGAATCGTTGGCTGACCCTGATCTAATAATTGATGCCCCTAATCTGGCCCTTAAGTATTTATACCTTCTCTCTCCTCCCTCCTCTCCATCTATCCTTTCTCCCCCTCCTCCCTCCTTTCCA